>OVBX01002157.1:0-21564 GCA_900406325.1 Erucastrum elatum | reverse complement strand
TATATATATATATATATATATATAATAGATTGATATTTATCTAACCCCGGGCGTAGCCCGAAAAAAATCTCTAGTTAAATTAATGGTTAAGTATACTTTTAAACCAATTGCCATTAAAGTAAAATTATTTTTACCAAAATCATAAAATCCAGTTTAAGTAGTATATATATATAATCATAAAAATCCGATTTAAGTAGTATTTATATATATAATATTTCCTAAGAAAGGTTGAAACCCCAACTAAAGCCCATAAGTCCCTCCGATAAATATATAAGATCACCAATTGACAGAATCTTTTTTTTTAAAACAACCATGCACGACGAGGAGGAGAATATGTCGACCTTGGAAATTCCGTCGGTGGATTTTGACAGAGCGCAGAGGGATTATTGGCGTCAAGTCCGTCAATCTGAGGTTAAAACTTCTGGTTTATAGAATTTTAATTTATACATTGAGATGCTAAATTGTTCCTTTGTCACACAAATTTAACTCTAATCTTGATCTTAGCCGTTCTTAAATCGAGTGCTTCTAGGTTGTTTAGGGATTTTGATTGTTTGCTGATTGATCTTAAGTCTCGATATTAAAAGAAACCGATGGCTTCTAGGGTTGTTTATGGATTTTGATTATTGTGTTGACAGGGCTTCGATATAGAGAATGTTTCAATACCATCAAATATGTGTGGAATGATCACTGGACTGTTGCCCATCGATTGTGTACGTGAGAGGGGTTGTCCATATCCTGTCTTGGTCAACCTTTATTCTAAGGTGGGGCTTCATCGTTACAATATGTTGAAGGTAACTAGTCTCCTCTTCTCTTTGTGCTTTATCAACATGATATTGATCCCTTATAGCGCATTCACTCACTTTGATTTTTTTCGTCTGCTAGGGTACAAACTTCCAGCTTGATTCCCTAGTGAAATTCAACATGTCACAAAATTTTGTGTCCTCTTTCTACATGACTTTGCTTGCACACGATCCAGCTCTTGGCCCATTGGAGAAAACCTTCCAGGTGCGAGTTGATGAGCAAAAAGCAAACAGTTTGGATTTTGAGTGCTCCATTGCCAGACTTAAAGATGAAGGTGACTTGTTTTGCACTATTATTTATTATGGTGTTTTTTTTTCTATATAAAATTTCACATCTCTTTATGTTAATACTGCTGTTGCATAGTGATCACCAAGAAGCCCTTTGTACCACACTTTCATGGTGAAGCTTTGGCCGATGGTGTCTTTAAAGGTGAATTGCCTGATTGGCCGTCAGATGATGCTTTGTATGATGGAAAACGGTTTTACTTGGTACTATTATCTATACGACACTATTAACTTTTGTTTTCTCATGATCAGTTAAGCAAGCAGTGATATCTTCCTCTCTTTTTTTCGTTCTGCAGGTGAAGGAATCAGAGTGGCAAGCCAATGATTGGATTTCTATGTATTTGGAACTTTTGATTTCTGCACATGATAGGATGATCCGGGAGGTAAGTTTACATACTCTCTCAGTTAGTTTTAGTTAAAAAAAATTTGTTATTTTTCAAAAAAGTACCATTGAGTTCAACTAATCATAAAAAGTGCATTGAAATATGAAAACTATTTATATTATAATTGTTATCTATCAATTAAACACATATCATGATTGACACTGATGGTATAATAATAACAACTAACATCAACAATTTTGTTGCTGCTACAGAGGGACGTTTTCGCCCAATTGGAGATTCTGGAAGTGGCAATAGAAACTGGTGTCGAAGATGTGGAGCCGTCGAATGAGAGACTCAGGGCCAAAAGAGTAAATGTCTTCATAAAGTTTAAGGGCATGGCAAATGTTATAGCCCCTATGATGATTTTTGAGATTGGTGTGCATGTAGAACGCAAAGCTGTAGTTAGAAGAGTCCTCGATGAGCATAGGGGAGACATGACTCTTTCTGGTAAGTTTTGTGGTGGTCAAAGTACTCGAAAGCAAATCCAGAGTTCTAAAAGCGACCTCGCTCAGACTAGTGCAACTTATGGAGTATGACTGCATCCGCGTGATGACAAGAACCATTTGAATGTGTGGATCAGATAATCACTTGCGACAGATGTCCTTTCCCGTTCTAGTTGTAAACTAATCCTTACATCTGAAGGCCCTTGAAAGGAACCTAACCTAGGAATATACTACAACAGGAATTATATTATATTATTTTTGATTGAATTGGTTCCGATTTGAAACCTTTTTTTTTGAAACACATACTTATATTAATGCTCAAACCAACGTTAGGTGATACAATGAAAGGCTCTCTCATCTGCCAAACATTGTTTCGCTAAACCATCAGCCTCACTGTTTCTCACACGAGAAATCCAGCGAAAGGAAATGGAATCAAACGATTCAGCAAGAGATAAAATATTGGCTGTTATGCCATAGAGTTCCGAAGCGATTGAAACTGTGTTGACCGCTTGGAAAAGTTGGGTTGAGTCTGATTCGCAACAGATGTTAGCGAATCACAGTTGTCTGCAGCTCCAAATGGTTTCACGGAGTGCCCTTCCGCAATCAAAGGGGAGACGACGAAGGGTGTAGTTGTCGAGAAAGAATGGGTTCGGTCGTTATCTGTAATTGTCCAGCCGAGTCCCGCTGTGAGGCAATCACTTCCCCAAGCTGCATCAGATCTAACAGTGACGCATCCATCTGGTAAGGGTGGGTAGATGCCGACTTCCCCAAGTTTCTTCTGCTGTTTAATCTGGCAGGTTTCCATTCACAAGCTGCTACAATTGGCCGGGTTACTATATCTTCCGGAGTGAGCCACCTATATTGAAGATGGTGTTGTTCCTAGCAATCCATATATGCCAAATCAGCCATGGGGCGATGCTACTCTGCATTATTCCCAACGGGGGAAGGCTGATCCGAGCACAAACATTTGTCCAAGTACTCTCCAAATCTATAGGTCCTTATAATCTCAAAGCTTGGCAAGAGTTGAGCTGCTGCCCACACTTTCTGCACAAAACTACATTCAAAGAACAGATGATTTATAGATTCGGGCATACCACAGGTTTTACACTTCCCGTCAGTTGCAATATTCCTAACGATAAGCTGCTCCCCCACTGGTAGCGCGCCATAGACAATCTTCCAGATACGCATTTTAATCTTGGGGTTTGTTTTGAGCTTCCAGACGCATTTTCGCCACTTAGTCTCTGCATTTTGCATCTCTGGTGCTATCGGTTTTGCTAGCATAGCCGCTGCATATCCTGTTTTGACAGAGTATTCTCCATTCGGGGTCATCAGCCAAATTCTCCTGTCTGGGGCTCCGGTGTGGCTTGGTTTGAAACCCTTTTAGAAACCAAATTTGGAGGGAAAAAATAATAGGTTAACCAAGCCAATATAAATTGCTTTTGTGATGTGATACAAATTAGAAATAAAACCGATGTGTTAAATCCAAAGTCGGTTAGTACTTAAAATGTTACTTGAATGAGACCTATGATGATATAAATTTGAATAGAAATTCAAAATACCCAACATGTATCCCAATAGATCCTAACTTAATGTGTGTTCAGTTGGTAAAAAAATGGCTATCTTATGTTTCCACTGTTTATTTAAAACTGGATATGAGCCTGTTGCGTTGCAACGAGTTTTGTTTGATGTTTTAATTTAATAACAAACATAAAATAATAAAACTATTTTATTATAGTTTTATGGTTGATTTTTGCATATGTTATGTGAGATTTATTTTACAGTTAAAAGACAATTATTACACATAAATTTAAGTTAATACATTTATTTTATAATCACGGTTCATAGATGAATCACTATCAAATTTGTACTTATATTTGAGAAAAAACTATACACTTTCCTATGAAAAAAAATGAATGTCAAATAGCGTCAATCGAGTCAATGATATCATCAAACAATTTCTTATGTAATAACTTAATGTTTTACTGAATAAATTTTTAAAATTTTATTGTGTTAGGATTTGTTTTAAAATAAACACATTCTATTTAATAAATCTTCTTTTTATTACAATTTTGAAATAAAAATACTATTTAATACTCTTTTACCTTTTTGTTTAGGATGTAGAAAAAGAAAATTATTGTTATATACACTTTTACAATTTATCTTATCTTTAGAATTTCAAAAAAAATTGCTATCAAATAATTATTTCTAGTTACTAATAGATAATTTTAAAATTATTATTTTTACAATTTGTATCAATACTAATTTTACACTTCCTTCATTAACTATATAATTTTAGTATCATGCTTATCATTAAATTCTCTCCTAAAATAATATCAAATAATTTTTTACAATTTTCTTTTGGTTATGACTTAAAAATATGATTCAAATATCTCTTGATCAAGATTATTTAGAAAGGAAAACAACTATCAGATATTCTTTTACAGTTTTTAAGATTTTTCAAAAATAAATCAGTATTACATAATCTTTTACAATTCTATTTTGTCTACGATTAAAAAAGATATAATTACTACCAAATAATTATTTCCAGTTAATATTAAATATTTTTAAAAGTTCCCATTTTCAGTATTAGGCTTTTTCAATATCAGTAATATATTTACAAATTTTCTTGTTAATTAAAAATTATAGTATCATATTTATCATTAATTTTCAAAGTAAAATTTATTATTAAGTAAAATTTTACAATTCTCTTTGGTCAAGATTTTAAAAAAAAAAACAAATCTTATTTGGTAAAGATTAAAAATATATGAGGTGTAAAAAGAAAAATTAGGTTTATATTTTTAAAAGGACAATTCCAATCGAATAGTTTTTTTTAAAAGATTAAAATTACTATTACATTTTTTAAAACCGTTTTATTATACAATTACGATTTATTTTTTTTATTTCTTTGTGGTTATATTTTCTTCATGATTGTAGGAATGGAAAATTAGTATTAAATAAATTATGTGTACAACTCGGTCTTGGTATAGGTTTGTTAAAACTAAAATAACTATTGCCTTTCTAAAAATTGTTTTATTATGTCAATTTTTTTTTATTCATGATCTTTTTAATTATGATTTGAATAATGGAAAATTAGCCAAAAAAACAGTTCTTTTTTTTTATGTTTTACAGACTGGAAAAATGATTTTCCTTTAACTTGAAAAAATAAAAAAATAATATAAAATAGTATTATCCATTTTTAGGTTTATATTTTAAAAAGGATAACTACAATTCGGTTTTTGACTAGTTTTTGTTAAAATTAAAATTACTATGACTTTTATGAAAAATCGTTTATGACGTTTATTATAATAAGATTCTTTTTTCCGTTTTGACATTTTTATTTGAAAAAGTCGTTTAATTTTAATGATAATTTTAAAAAGATTTTATAAAGGAAAATTTGCATAAAATAGTCTTTTACATTTTTGTTGGTTTATATTTTAAAAAGAATAATTACAATATGGTTTTGGAATAGGTTTTGTTAAACATATTTATAATAAGATAAGATTCTTTAGTTTTTAGTTTTAACCTTTTTATAATAAGATACGATTCTTTATTATTTTGTTTTAACCTTTTTAATTAATATTTTAATAAAGGAAAATTAGCATTATGAGAGTAAACATATTTTAAAGAAGAATTTTTTAACACATGTCACAATCTTAAATAATAACTTGTCAAGTGTCACGATCGTGTTAATTAGTAACTTTGAAAACCAAGCTTTATATAATAAAATATTTTTTTATTTTATTTGTTAAATTATTAGTACTTACACCTTTTTATTTCCACCATTTCCCACCTTTATTTTCCCACCTTTTTATTCCAATAAATAGCTAAATACAAATCAAAGCCTAGGTGTAAAACTGTTACTGTCCTTATCAATATTTAAATGTTACTTTATTATTCTTATCGAAGCATACATGTTAGTTACTGAGATGCTGGTCAAACGTGCTTGCAAGTCTCTTTATCATGTTCATACTCACTCATAAGTCATACTGTCATAGCGCTCCGATGGTTAAATTTTCAGTCGTAAATGGAATATAAGCTACGATAAAGAAAACAGAGGTTTATTATCCCGGTAATATTTAGAACCAAAGACAAGTCCTTCGGTCCGGTGTCCCACTTACATCATAGCCTCTCTAAAACTGTACTTAATGACGTGTCGGATTATTATTCTTATTTACAAGTCATCCATGTAGACCCCGCGTTACTCCCTTGACATAACTTTATAAACGTCTGAGAAAGGGCTCATAAGTCATAACTTTTTAAACTTTTTTTTTTTTTTTTGGCTTAACTTTTTAAACTTTGCTTGCAATTTCTAGAGGTATCTATCTATGTTTATGTTTACCAAGAAACGACTTCCAACGAAAATGTGTTGTAAACAATAAAAAAAATGCAGCTACACCACCACAATTTAAGAATTCAAAGTTATGCTGCGTGATATCTGAAGTACTCATCATACTGGTATAATTAGATTGAATCGATTTGTTCTTTGTAGTCTAAAAAGAATCAAATTCGATCACAGATTGTATAGTCCATATAAATCAGGTGTTCTTATCAAATTTAAATGTTACTTGCTTATTCTTATAGGAGCATACAAGTTAGCTACTCAAACGTGCTTGCAAGTCTCTTTAGCATAGTCATACTCACTCACAACGTTACGTTACGAATTTACGATTCTTAAATTTTAGCTGTAGTAAATAGAATAGCAGCTACGAAAAAATAGAGGCTTGTCAAGGAATGCTCTGAACCAAAGACAAGTCGTTCTGTGTCCCACCCAGATACATCAATGTCTCTCTAACACTGTGATTGATGACATGTCGGATTATTATTACTCGCTTACTTACACGCCATCCAAACCCCACGGCCCACGTTAATCTCTTGACATAACTTTGAAAAGAATTTCGGACACAAATGTCTGAAACCACACACGTGTTTATATACCCACGCGCTTGGCCGCTATCGAGTGGAAGAAGATATAAGTGGGTGAAACACGCGCCCCCAAATATCTCTCTTAACCTTCGAGCCTCCTTTCTCTCTAGCTCCGATCAGGTGCCGCTCGGCGCTGTGAGTGGGCCATCGTCAACCCCGTCACATTCCAATCCATCTCCAGCGTGAAGATTTGTTGGTGATGAGACTTTGTTTCGGGTCGTCGTCTTCGCAAATGGCATGCTTTGACTCGTCGAAGCTGAGAGGGATTCACGACGCGGTACATCTAGCAACTGTGCCGCCGCTTCATCCTCCTCATCACCGAAGGAAACATCTCCAATCCCGGGACCTCGGACTTGTGGCGGTTAGCTACTGAGTGATGCATTAATTTAGCACCTCTCCCCTCCTTCGTTGTTGGTGTTGCTTGTTGTTTGGATTGGAATGCAGGTTGAAATGTGCTGGGTTGTGGAGAGTCTTGGTCTTCTTGGAGCTCGTGGTAACACTTTGCTGTTGGAGGAGGTAGTAAGATTCGGGAGGTGGTGATGCTGCCCCTTTCTCTGTACCGACTCAGATGGTTGAGCGCTATCAAGTACATGTGGTATGTGTTGTCCCCTCTATTGCTAGAATCTGAGTTTAGTTCTTTCCCAGCCCGGACCTAGAGGACAGTCCTTGAGCGGGTCTGTTTCTGTTCGTTGGAGAAAAGCAATTTGTTCAGGAAAACCATTGAATCTACTTCCCACAAGCCTGTCTCGGCTTAACCTTCCATCCTTTTACTACAAGTCTGTATCGATACTCACTCATGTATTGATTTTGTTTCCATGTTTTTTTACCTTTTTTTGCCATGGAAGTAAGTTATAGAGTTTGTTTCACATCTTTTAAGTCTCAACAATTCATTTCTGAAATGATTTAATAGTATTTACCATTTAAGAAAAAAAAGAAAGAACAGAAAAGTGTTAATGTTAACAAAAAAGCAGCAAAAATAAACCCAGTCGGGCAGTCCTCGTTGGCAACAACGTGAAACGAACGGCTCAGATGTCAACGTTATTACATTCACACCATTTGACAAACATTTAAATGTGTTGATAAGTGTTAAAAGCCTTTCTAATGCCCCCAATGATTTTATGCCACTGAGTTTAACACATGGTTAGTATTACTTAATGACATTTCTAACGTTGCCTTTGGAACTTGGGAGACTTGAGAGGCCACCCCCAACCCGCATGGTACTCTTTTAAAATCATTAAACCAGTGTGCTTGCATGTGTTTAATCGTTTTTGTTTGGTCAGGTTTCAAATTTAAATAATGACTTCTTCTTTAACTAATAGCCCCATTGATTTACTCTAACTAATTTACTCGCTCTAGGCCTAGGGAGGTTTGTTGTCCGTGTATGAAACTAACAAAGTTTAACTTTTCCGCCCAATGAGAGAAGACACCGAAGAAAAACAAAAGAAAGAAAGGAAGAAAAGGAACACAGAGGTTGACAAGAGAAGAACATAGAAAGATGTGATCAGACACCCTCCTAGTATTTTCTGACATATCTTGATAGATCTATGGACCACATCAAACAACCCCAACGGTTCTTCCTTTGACGTGTAAACAAAGGAAGATGCTGCAACGATCACGGTGGTGGTAAGGAGGTCTAGAAGAAGTAGAGCAGGGATGTCTTGATCAGCCATGGAATCAGATCGTTTTCAGACAAGTCCTGCCAAGTATTGCGTTGGTTGTAAGTGAGATAGTTGATGGTTTGGAGAAACAGATCATTCTCAGACAAGGAGAGCTCAAAGAAGATCAAGAAACAGAACAGAGGAAGATGATGAGTGCTAGATTGATGTTGCTCAAGAGTAGCTTGACAGTAAGTTTTAGTTGCTCGACGACAGTTAGCTTCTTGTCCATCTTCATCTCTGTTGATTGTGAGCTCGTTGATCTGTACAAATTAATCCTGGATTAAATTAGTGGTCGTTGTCCTTTCATTGACTTTGATTTCTTGACTTCATCAAGTCAGTGTATGTCATGTTTGAATGGTAGTTGGGGTTTATTAAGACGTGGACCTGGTTAGCATCATCAAGACGCGGTGATCCAGACCAACACGTTCGTAGAGGTCAAACCATAGGTAAGATAAAGAGATCCATTTTACTCTTTCCTTTGCTTTCGTGCGAGAATCTGTTAATGATTAACAAACCAGTGTTCGTGCTGATCAAATGCAATAGGGTTCCTCCTACCTTCTTCACCTGTGGATCAAATATGTTCTTCTTATTGATGCAGGGAGTAAGTGTAAGGCCTAGCCGGACATGGTGATCTGTGTAGGAGATACTAGATCAGAGAGGAGGACATGATTGACCGCATATCATGACAAAACCCGAACTTTCCTGTGCCACCTGAAATCTTTGCCTGCGTGGTGCAAAGCCAAGTAATTCTTAGATGATGTCTCTGATGTATTCAAACTTCTAGGTGGACTGGCTGGTGCTTCGAGTCTCTCGAAGCCTGAGCACAACAAGAATCCTTCTCCTTACATACATATGTGGCGTTCGAGAGTATCATCTGATAACAAATAAAAAAAATGATCATGAAAGAAGTTTCAGTGTGAGGTTGTGTATATGAAGGTCAACGTGTGACTCCTAGTGGGTGTCGTGGATCCAGTTTATGATGGAAAAGGCTTATCCAAAATAAAGATACATCATTATTTTATTTTTGTTCGAATTGATTGGGATTTGAAACACTCTAATTAGAAGCCAAATTGTGAGGAGAAAATAATAAATTCATTTAAAATTCATTCATAAAAAGTGTTACCGTCCTTCTATAAGGCTTAATAAAGTGGAACTCTCATTTTGGACATTCTTTAACCAAAGAATTTCTACGCTCATTGTGACATTTTTTAACAAAAGAGTTGCTTGACATTGGGAAACCAATCAGGAAAGTAAACAAGTGGTGTTTAGGGTTCCATGTTCACATCCTTAAAAAACTTTGGTTTTGCTCAAAGAAATAAAATTACAAACTGATACTTGTCTTGACCAAACAACTTTCCTCTAGACTCATAGAAGTTTACCACGGAGACTCATGTCTCCCCTTGAGTTGGTGACTCGTGAGACTACTGCTCTACACTCAGCATCTTCATCAATCTCACCCTTGGCCAAACCCTTGAACACAAGGAATATGCTGACAGACAGATGCTGGATCGGCGGGGACATAACTACAGACATAATCTTCAAACTGGAAAGAACTTCCTGCAGCAGCCACAAGAATAATTTTAATGATAATTGATACCTCTAGTATGTCATTATAACTGATAAAGAAGTCAAAGAAGTCTTACCTCTGAGATGCACCTATCATGTGCACATACAACAAGTTTGAGATATAAATTAATCCAATCAAATTCAGGGGAGCGCAAGAGTGCTACGTCCTGCAAAACCAAGAAAAGTACATTATTGATTTGCTAAGTCATTATAAAGGAAAGTGATTCTGTGTTAATAATCTTACAATAGTACACATTTCCACCAAAGCATCTGACGTCGGCCAATCTGGCAGTTCGGGAATCTCCTTTCCAGCATGAAAATGAGGTACAAAAGGACTCTTGACCGTCACTATAAAATTATTCATTAACTAGTGTTATGAGGTTTTAAACTCACACTCTTAACAGTAAAATAAAAAAATGGGAACTAATGCATAACAAGCTACCTTCATCTTTGAGTCTCGCAACGGTGCATGCAACATACAAGCTGCCATGAATTCTTTCATCAATTCGAACCTGGAATTCTTTCTCCTCCAATGTGCTAAGATCACGTACAAGCAAAGTCATGTAGAAAGAGGACACGAGGTTCTGTAACATGTTGAATTTCAACAGGGAAACAAACTCGTATTTCCTTTCCTAGAAAATGTTTAAGAGAAAAAAAGGAAAGTGAATGAATGTGGTATAACAGAGCAGCATTACGTTATTACAAATGCAAAGACTTACCACCATCCTAAGGTACCTCTGATGTAGCCCCAGCTGAGCGTAAAGGTTGACTAACACACTATAAGGATAAGTCGTAGTTCGTTGACAGTCATAGGGCATCAGTCCGGTGATTGTTCCGTATGGTATCGAAACATCTTCAATATCGAATCCCTAATCAAGACAAACCAACAAAAATAATAATAAGTCTATGAACGACCATAACAGCAATGGGATCTCACGAAACCCTAATTAAAACAAACCAGCAAAATAATTGGTCTATAAACAGACCTAGACATTGAAACCGTAATTAAGACATATCAGCAAAATAACCAAACCACAAACGAGTGAACGACCAACATAAATACCAAAAGTAAACGGAAATGTAAGACTTACTTCGGATTCCGCCACTTGACGCCAGTAATACCTCTGCACATATAAATCATCCATATGTATTCTTGGCGCTGGAGTTCCGCTGGAGATTGTGAAGGATCTGAAACGGACGAAGATAAGGAATTAATGACACGTAGTAGTGGGTTTTCGTTTTAACTGTGAATAAATAAATAGAAAGGTTAATGGCAAACTCTTAAGCCATTCGCATCCGTGACGATCCTCGCGGCTTCAGCAAAGAAAGATAAAAATTAGGGTTGGGGAGACGATCACTTTCAATGGAGGCTGGTTTATTTAGTCTGGACTCAACATTACGATTGAGAAAATCAGTATTTTTTGGGTTAAGGCCCACGATAGGTACGTTCAATAGAGAATCTCTGGAATTGGGCTCACTCTATTCAAGGAACGCTAAATGGCCCAGAGACGTATTCTAGCCCCGAATGTTTTGAGGTTCCTTAAGATTCTACACACTGCAAAAGTAAGACATACTCACCTATCTTTGAAAAAGTCGGGTATATTTTCTGTCAGAAAAATTATTTTACATAATAAAAATTTATAATTTTTGATAAATTATACATTTTAACTTTTTATGACTTATTTTTTTTTAAATACGACTAAATTTTTGAAGACTCTAAATAATTATAATCCGTAGTTATTTATTTTGCACTTCTTTATAGAACTCGAAGTTAAATTATTTTACACTGTTTTTTTAATTTAAATAAAATATTTTATCTTCAACACTCTCCGTATTAAAAAATTTATTTGTGCGTTTCAAAATATTTTATATAATTTTATTATATTTAGTTTATGTGATATAGTTTTTATTTTAAATGAAACTATTTTCTAAGAAGTTGAGATAATTCAGACTCGTATTATGATTTTGTTGATTTAGTCATTTGTTATTTCAACTTAATTTTATTTTGAAACTTTATATCTAGGATTAGATAAAAGTAAATATAAAATCAAAAATTTAAATCAAACTCAACCTCGAAAATATGAATTATAGTGAAATACAGTGAATTAGAAAATTGAATCAAACCAATTGAGTCGAAGAGAACAATAGTTACTTTTTATTTAAATAATTCAATTTAGTTAATTTTCCGAGTTTATTGTGTCTTGATGATACCTTCTGTTACCTGTTTTCGAGAATAAATCTTGCGATAGAAGATCATCATTTTGCGTAGATACTTTGGTACATATGGAAAGGCATAAACAATAAGGTATTTAGTAATTTGAACATAGACCCAAAGGCTACCCTTGATCTGGCTATGAACCAATCTTTGCTACGTGCGGATGCACAACAGGCTATCATACATAAGAATCCAGTTTTAGAGGTATCTGCACCTGTTTTACCCCTGAGAGCGGAAAGATGGTGCTTTACAGATGGATCTTGAAAATCTGATGACACATTTTCTGACCAGGGATGGTATAGCACGTTAGAAGGATTTGATGGTTTAATAGATGCTAAGAATACAAGGGCAAGTCAGTCGCCTTTACACACAGAGGTGGATGCTCTTATATGGGCAATGGAATGCATGAGGAATTTAAAGCAGTATAGTGTTATTTTTGCAACGGATTGTTCTCAATTGGTGAAGATGGTTTCGGAACCAGAAGAATGGCCGGCTTTTGCAAGCTACTTAGAAGACATCAGAAGTCTCAAGAGAAGTTTTCACAGCTCAGTGATTATCCATATATCGAGGACGCAAAACAAAAAGACGGATAGCTTAGCACGCAGTGTGAGGCAACAAACGTCGTTTACCGTCTATATGGATACAGAGCACCCAGTTTGGTTTACAGAGTCCACCTGAGTCTGTAATCTTGTCGACAAAAAAAAAGATGATACCTTCTATTATAATGTCTTAACTAAAATGAACTATAAGAAAATAATACATAAATATCAATTAGTTTGTTGATAATAATAATAAGTTTTATTGACCATACTCTGAAAAAATATCAAATATTTATCTGATTTTGTATGAATAAACACATATAAACTCAAACATGAAAATATTATAATTTTCTTCTGACTATTCATGAAGAATAAGATAACAGTAAAATGCTACCAAAAAAATATAATATAAAGAATAGTAGTGACAAAAAAATTTGAAATTGTATTAAGGGAATGAAAAAAAAGAGATATATATTGATATTAAAATCATATAAAATAAGGAAAGTACAACAGTCATATATTATAAATGTATCTAAAAATTCGTATTTTATAATATTTGTAAGCAATCAAAAATTAGGATTTAATAATTGTTTTTAATTTTTTTTTTAAACTACTGTTTTTCTTTTATATATATATTTTTTTTGCTCAGGATCTTAAAAAGGTAAAGAGAATGGAGATTTACGGAAAAGGAAAATTAGTTTCATATATATTTTACAATATTTTAGGATTCAGAAAAGGAAAACTACTATCAAATATTGAATTATTACATATTTATGAATTTTGTAAGACATGTTATATTACATTTATTGTATGTATAAAAAACTCTTAGAATTCTGTGGGTTAAATTTTTAAAAAGAAACAAAAATTGTTATTTAACACATATGATAATCTTAAATATATAATTAACATGTGTCATAATTATGCTTATTAGCAATTTTGGGTACCAAACTTTATATAACAGAAAGCTCATCTTGTAATTATTTTTGTTACTAATAAAATATAACAGAAATCCATATATTTTATTTGACCTTGAAAATAAGGTTCTTTTAAAAAAATGAAATACTATAATTAAAATAAATTTATAGGTTTTAGAAATTTTTAACCTAATACTTTTTTATTTAACTTATACAATTTGTTTTACAGTTCTATTTGATTTAATATTTTTTAACATGAAACATACTATTAGATATTTAAACCAAAAATATATTAATTGCTATCAAAATTATCTTACTATATTTTTGTATCTTATAATTATCTTAATTACTATATTTTTGTACCTTTCTCAGGTCAAATTCTTACCACAATACATAAGACCAAGCAACAATTGTCCAAGAGGAAAGCCACTTTCTCTAGCCTCTCTTGAAGGCAACTGAATCATTTGCAAGCTCTCTGATGATATTCCCTCCGTTTCAAAATAATATATATTTAAAAGGTTTCATACTCTTTAATAAAATAAATTTAAAACTTAGTTATGATGCATCGTTTTTTGCAAAATTATATTTTCATATTTTGAACCAATATAAATTCAAAAGAATGCAATTAGTATTTCAAACTTGACAATTATTTATTATTAGCTGACAAAAATTATATTTGAAATATAAAAATTGTATCTTCTGAAACAATTGTTTATATATATATAATAGGTATGGATCCGTGCGTTGCACGGGTTTTGATTGATATTTCAATTTTGTAATAAACATAAAAATTAGAAAACTTTTATCACATACATATCATTATATTTATTGTGTAAAACTTATTTAAGAAATAAAAGTTTGTTTCCATGTACGTTTTGGTTGGCATATAAGTTTACGTAAATATCGTGAATAAGCAATTATTAGAAACACTATATCTAGGATTAGATAAAAACAAATATAAAGTCAAAAATTTAAATCAAACTCAACCTCGAAAATATGAATTAAAGCAAAAGACAGTGAATTAGAAAGTTGAATCAAACCAATTGAGTCGAAGAGAACGTCATACATATTGTTTTACTCTTAATTTAATATTTTTATTAACTTTTTTTTGCAAATATTTTGCTTCTCACTTTACAATAACAATAGGTACTTTTTATTTAAGTAATTCAATTTAGTTAAATTTCTGAGTTTATTGTGTCTTGATGCTACCTTCTATTATAACGCCTTAACTAAAAGGAACTATAAGAAAATTCTACATAAAGATCAATTAGTTCGTTGATAATAATAATAAGTTTTAGTGACCATACTCTGGAAAAATATCAAATATGTATCTGATTTTCTGTATGAACAAACACATATAAACACAAACATGAAAATATAATAATTTTCTTCTGACTATTCATGAAGAATAAGATAACAGTAAAATGCTACCGAAAAAATATAATACAAAGAATAGTAGTGACAAAAAAATTTAAAATTATATTAAGGGAATGAAAAAAGAGAGATATATATTGATATTAAAATCATAGAAAATAAGGAAAATACAACATTCATATATTATAAATGTACCTAAAAATTCGGATTTTAAAATAATTGTAAGCAATCAAAAATTAGGATTTAATAATTGTTTTTAAATATTTTTTAAACTACTGTTTTATTTATAATTTTTTTGTTCAGGATTTTAAAAAGGTAAAGAGAATGACGATTTACGGAAAAGGAAAATTAGTTTCATATAGATTTTACAATATTTTAGAATGAAGAAAAAGGAAAATTACTATCAAACATTAAATTATTACATATTTGTGAATTTTGTAAGACATGTCATTATATTACATTTATTGTATGTGTAACAAAAACTCATAAAATTCTGTTGGTTTAAGTTTTAAAAATAAAAAAAAAGTTTTATTTAACACATTTAATAATCTTAAATATATAATTACTCTGTGTCATGATTATGCTTATTAGCAATTTTGGGTACCAAACTTTATATAACAGAAAGCTCATCTTGTAATTATTTATGTTACTAATAAAATATAACAGAAATCCATATATTTTATTCGACCTTGAAAATAAGGTTATTTTTAAAAAAATACTACAATTAAAATAAATTTATAGGTTTTATAAATTTTTAACCCAAAACTTTTTTACTTAACTTATACAATTTTTTACAGTTCTTTTTGATTTAATATATTTTTACATGAAACATACAATTAAATATTTATACCAAAAATATATTAATTGCTATCAAAATTATCTTACTATATTTTTGTATCCTATAATTATGTTAAACCCACGTTTAAAAAAAAGAAATACTAAAAATAAATAATTATTTATATGGGAATATTTTTTTCTCTAAAGATTTTTGTTTAATGCTTTTTTTAAAGGAAATTAAGTTTTATTATTATTTTCGTTTATTTTGTCTAAAAAATAAAATAGTTATTTAACACATGTTATAATCATAAATATATAAGTTTCATGTGTCATGATCTTGAAAACTTTTAACAATCAAACTTTATATAATAATTTATAAGAAAATAATATTTTAAAAATAATTTAATTTCTAACGAATTATCTTACAATATTTTCTGTATCTTATAATTATCTTAAACCCACGTGTAAATAAAACGAAATACAATAAATAAGTAATTATTTATATGAGAATATTTGTTTTTTATAATTTTTTGTTTAAGAATTTTTTTAAAAGGAAACTAAGTTTTAAATTTATTTTGGTTTCCTTTTTTTTAAAAGAAAATTGTTAATTTAACATATGTTATAACCTTAAATATATAATCGTCACGTGTTGCGATCTTGAAAACTGTGAAGAATCAAGTTTTCTAGAAAAGTTTATAAGAATTTTTTTTAATTGGTAACAAAATTATCTTACATCACTTTTTATACCCTATAGTTATTGAAAATAATGTTTTAAAAAATATTAAATAATTATTTTTTTATGAAAATATTTTTTTCTTTACAGTTTTTTGGTTTTGAGTTTTTCGAAAAAGGAAACCTAACATTTATTTTTTTAGTTTAATTTTTTTTTAAAGAAAATTGTTATTTAACACATGTTAATCCTAAATATTTAAATGACACATGTCGCAAAATATTTTAATATCAAAATTATCTTACTATATTTTTGTATCTTATAATTATATTAAAGTCACGTTTTAAAAACAAAAGAGATACTATAAATAAATAATTATTTATATGGGTATTTTTTTTTCTTTAAAGGTTTTTGTTTAAGGCTTTTTTAAAAAGGAAACTAAGTTTGAGAATTATTTTGGTTTATTTTTTAAAAAAGTAAAATTGTTATTTAACACATGTTATAATCATAAATATATAAATATATAATTGTGATGTTATATATAATAAAAGGTAAAATCGTTTTATTATAATATGATTCTTTTTTTTCGTTTTGACATTTTTATTTCAAAAAACGTTTAGTTTTAATAATAATTTAGAAAAGATTTTATAAACGACAATTGGCATTTAATAGTCTTTTCCATTTTCCTAGGTTTATATTTTAAAAAGTATAATTATAATTTGGTTTCGGAATATGTTTTGTTAAAATTAAAATTTCAATGATTTTTTGGAAAAAATCATTTTATTTTAATTTTTTTTTGTTTTGACATTTTATTTAAAAAAACTTTTTATTTTAAAAATAAGATAATATTCCTTTTTTAAATTTTTTAATTGGGATTATAATAAAAAAATTAGCAGTATGAGAATAGAAATATTTTAAAGAGGAAAATATGTTTTTTGAGAATTTTTTTGACATATGTCACAGTTTTAAATAATAATTTGTCATGTGTCGCGATCGTGTTAATTAATAACTTTAAAAACCAACATTTATATTATAAGATATATATATGTTTTTGAAAGGGAGGGAATTCCTTAACAGCTTTTTCCATACCTTCTTCTTTTTTTTGTTTTTCCTTTTTAGAATTTAGATTTTTTTCCAACAAATTTAACTTTTATCAATAAGTTAACCATGAGAAAGGTTGTATTTAGAATTTAGAATGTTACACAAAGGAAAAAGAATGTTTCCTTTTAGATGTTGTAAAAAAATAAAAAGAATGGGCTTTAGTCGGGCTTTAGGTGGAGAACCCAACTAAAGCCCATAAGTTAATCCCTTCGATGATATATATAACTAAAGGTCACCAATCGCCAGAATCATAAAAAAAAAAAAGAGGCGCATCCACGACAAGGAGGAGATATGTCGACCTTAGAAAATCCGTCGGTAGGTTCTTATAATGTGATTAGGGATTATTGGCGTCAAGTGAATGAATCCGAGGTAAATCTTCCATCTTCTTTTGTTTTATAGAATTAAATTTATACTATATGATGAATCGATCGAACGTTTTGGGTTGTTTATGGAGTTGATTATTTGCTGATTGATCTTAAATTTCGATAATTAAAAGGAGACCGATCGTTTCTAGATTGCTTATTCGCTAGCTGATGAGTCTTTGGTTTCAATAAAGCTAAATCGATCCCTTCTATGATTGTTTTATTGTCTGATTATTATCTGTCTGGTCTTAGGGCTTTGATGTCGAGAATGTTTCACTACCACCAAATTCTGGAGTGATCACTGGACTGATGCCCTATGATTGTGTACGGTGTAAGAGTTATCCTGATCCTGTAATGGTCAACCTTTATGCTAAGGTGGGGCTTCATCGTTACAATATGTTTAAGGTAAATTAAAAAAAAAAAAAATCAGTCTCTTCTTTTCTCCGTGCTTTACCAACATGATATTGTTCCCTTATACCACATTCATTCACTTTTACTTTTTTTCATCTGCTAGGAGACAAACTTCAAGCTGGATTCCCTAGTGAAATTCAACATGTTACAGCATTGTTTGTCCTCTTTCTACATAACTTTGCTTGCACACGATCCAGCTCTTGACCCATTGGAGAAAACCTTCCAGGTGAAAGTTAATGACATAAAAGTACACTGTTTGCATATTAGGTGCACCGTTGCCAGACTTAAAGATGAAGGTGACTTGTTTTGCACTATTGTTCATTTTTTTGTTTTTTTTTCTTTTTTTTTTGGTACAAAATCGTACATTTCTTTAATGATTCTTCATGTTGTTGCATAGTGATCCCCAAGAAGCCCTTTGTACCACACTTTCATGATACATCAAAGGAGGATGGTTTCTTCAAAGGTGAATTGCCTGATTGGCCGTCAGATAATGATTTGAATGATGGAAAACGGTTTTACTTGGTACGATTTTCTGTAAGAGAACACTATTAACTTTTCTTATGTCATGATCAGTTAAATAAGTAGTGATATCCTTTTCTTTTGGCTTTTGCAGGTGAAGGAATCAGAGTGGCAAGCCAATGATTGGATTCTTATGTATCTCGAACTTGTAATTTGTGCAGATGGTAGGCTGACCGAGAAGGTAAATTTTACATATCAATTAATCACATATCATGATTGACACAAATGGTAATAATAACAACTAACATCAACGATGTTGTTCTTGACTCTGCTACAGGAGCATGTTTTTTCCCAATTGGAGATTCTGCAAGTGGCCATAGAAACTGGTATTGAAGATGTGGAGCCGCCGAATGAGAGACTCAGAGCCACACGTGCAAATGTCTACATAAAGTTTAAGGGCCTGGCAAATGTTTTAACCCATAAAATGATTTTTGAGAGCGGTGAGCATGTAGAACGTAAAGCTGTAGTCAGAAGAGTCCTCGATAAGCATGGATCCCTGACTATCTCAGGTACGTTTTGTGGTGGTCGAAGTACTCAAAAGCAGCCTTCTGTGGCTCTCCAAAATCGAAAGAAAATCCAGAGTTGTAAAAAGCGACCTCGCTCAGACTAGAACAACTCATGGAGTAAGGGCGCCCGCCTGATGACCGAAGATCCATTTTGAATGTGTGGATCAGATAATAAATTATGCCCTTTTGTAGGCTTTTTTATCGACTGGTTTTAGTTTCAATGCATATTTGTGCTTTAATAATCGAATGACTCTTCTCATTTCCCATTCTATTTGTATGCTAATCCTTACTTCTAAAGGCCCTTGAAAGTTAGACAAACTGAGTCTACTACCAAAACCACTGAAACTTCTCGATGTTCAGGGCTCTATAAATAAAATGATAGGGTGAGGAATCTTTGAAGGTGGTGGATGGTATGCACAAACTGGTTTTCATGCTCTCTTTTGTGGTTGAAGAATGGTCGAGTGGTACCGGATCAAACAAGTTGGCTTTCACGCTGTCGGTTTATGGAGTTGCTGGTGGATCGAAGAAGGCTACCATGAGATTGTTACATCGACGTGCACCATATTGTGAGCCGTCCAATCAGTTGCAGCTGTAGTCGTATGTCATTGGTCGAGTTTCTATGAGAAGAAGCTGCTCAAAGGTTGCATTTAAGCATTTAATTATCCATCTAAATAGCAGGCCATGAGCAAACTGATCAGCCCTTCTCTTTGCCAAACTTAGGTACACTTGATGAGTTGCAGGTATTATAGAAGTCACTGGAGTTCAAGTAAACATTATAAAGAAACAAACAAAGACTTGTACTTTTCAATGATAACAATGAAGTGGATTGGCAATGCAAAGACAGTCCTTAGATCTTTCTCCACTCAAGGAAGCTTGTTTTCCAAACATAAATTTGTAGTACAACTTTGTGAATATGAATATGAATCATTAAAGTTACTCTAAGTGTATGTTTTTCTTTTGAAAGAAAACATTAAGTGTATGTCAACTCTCAGTTTGTTCTGTGACTTTGTCTTAAGAATACAAGATCATTAAAGTTTATTTTTGCTTCTTTGTTACATTTATGTTAAGACAGGAAGGTCTATGAAACTAAAGGAAAAGAAACTCACATGGCCTTGAACGATGCAGCTACGGGGCTTTGAGGGACTTTATATCTTCTTCGCTTAGTGGAAAGTCCCAGTAAAAGAGTATTTAGTACGATGTTTAGTGATAAACTTGCTTTCTCATTCACCAGGAGAAGACGTCCTCCTGAACCAGCTGTCTGGAAAATACAAATCAAACACCGCCCTTGAATCACATAGTTGCAGCTTGGGTCATGGATTTGGAAAAAGGTATTGAAGTACTTGCTTGAAACCTAAGAGCATCTTTAACCTAAAGACCCTAAATGGGTCTCTTTTTTTATTTAATACTTTTTAGTTGTAAAAATGAATTAAGAGACTGGATTATAAGACCCGGAAATTAACTTGCTCCATTGCAAGTCTCTAATTAAGAGTTCTTAATTTTTTTTAATTAAACATAAATCGTTTTGATTTTTCTTATAAAACTTAAACTTAAAACATAAACATAAATTTTAAAAGAAAAACAAAGATTACTAAAATAAACGCTAAGAATTTGAAAAAAAACATTCGAGCTCAGTTGTTGTCTTAATAAAAATGGTGATCAAATAGCTCATCAAATGTATCAAATAATTCATCGAAAGTGTTTTGAGAAGAAGAAGCCATATATGGTGATTAAAGAGTTTTATAAACTTGTGATCAAAGAGAGAAAATAGAGAGAAGATGAGAGTTTGTTTGTAAACTTGTTCGAGAGAAGTCGAGAGAGAAGATATATATGAGAAAATAGAGAGAATACAAGTCATCTAAAGTGATGGAAGTGTTCTTTACATGTCCGACATACATGAGAATACAAGTCATATAGACGAGTTGATTACTTGAACAGACACATTTTTCTCTTTTTTAACTTCATTAGACACTTCTCACTTGAGGGACACTTCTTCCTTCTTCCTCTTATGTGTTTGTACTCATATACCCTTTTGTTTTGGTTAAGGCTTTGAAAAAATGAGTTAGTTTTTGTTTGATTGATGAAAACACGTACGAAAAATAGGAGAGAGAAAAAGTTTTG
>OVBX01002156.1:0-21567 GCA_900406325.1 Erucastrum elatum | reverse complement strand
AATTTTATGTATATATGAATGTGGTCAAGTTTACTTTACTTAATAGAATGTATTTTATTAAAATATAAAATTAATTTTATATTAAAATTTAGTATTTAATTAGTTATTAAGTGTCATGCTCCCCATAGATTTTGTCATATAAAATTAAGTGTAATTTATCATTATGATCTTGAGAATAATAAAAAAAAATCTAATGATAACTTCATAGTTAAAATTTACTGAAGTAATATTAAATATTATATATTTACTTATATTTTATTTGGTTTAGTAATATTAAATCAATTATATCTAATATATATTTCACATAATATATAATTATCTATAAATTTAAAACGAATTCAATTAATTTTATAATAATAATTATCTAAAAATGGTCTATATTATGTTATCCAAAAGTATTTTACACTATAATTTTTTCATTAAAAAATAAATTAATAGAAATCCCTGTTATTGTGTGTATGTTAATGTTCTTAAGTTTATTTTATGTAGTAATAGATATTTTATAATAATAATATAAATTTATTTTATATTAATTAATAAATATTTTTAAAAAAATATGAATTGATAATATATCCATTTAAAACTTGTATAAAAAATTTAAGCCCCAAATGCGGACAAAACACCTAGTTTTTCTGTATTTTAATATTTACTTATGTATATCTATTGTAGTGTAAGATTTTATTAATTAATATTGTTTTCATATGTTTTAATTATTTATAAAATTTATGGATCTATATTATTATGACAAACATAAGAACTATGAAGTAAATTACAAATAATTTTCAAATTAAATTTAAAGGTTTACTTTTGAAGGAAGATACCTTGAAATTTCAAATTTGACATATAAAGAGAATATTTTTGGAGATGATTTTAGATATTTGCTTGGCTGGACTCTCGAATAAAAATTATAATTTTTTCAATTATCTTTTTTTTTAACAAGGCTTTCAAATTTTTCAATTATCTTACCACGATAATTACACTACAATATCAATTTCATTGATTTCACAAACTATTAGAAAGAGTGGAAGCATCATATCTTACACCTAGGTCTGGAGTTCAGACTATGCAATTTTTTACATATTTCAGGAAATTCAGGTTTCAAGTTTTGGAAAAAAACGATTTATTAATGCACACAACAAAAAAAAAATGTTATAGGTTCTGAGATGATACTGATAATCATCATGGAGGATATATACATGATATCTTGAACATATAAATGAAAGCGACCGAATTGTAAGTTCTGAGAATGGATATCTTTTGCTAAACCATTAATAGATTGCGTATCTATTAATTAATATTCTTCTTATTGATTACATTTTGGATCAACAAATAGCAAAACATATCGTCAAAAGAAAACAAACAATTTAAGTATTGTACAAAACTTACAGTAATTTTAAACCTGAACCGGGTTGAGGGTGGAACCATGTTAAATAGTGAACTAGAATTCAGGTTGAGTTGTAAAAAACCGGGATGGTTTGTTTTACCAAAAATCAATTTTGTCAATATTTTCCTTTAAGAAAAAGATTATAATAAGATTTCAATTTTCAAAGAAACAGGACTATTACAAGTAAATACTCACACAACTATAAGAATCACCGTAACTCACACAACTATAGATTTCTAAATTAAAGCTTTGATCTCATATTTGATTTCTACTTGGTTTTGGTCTGTATAATTAAAATTTATTTCATAGTTATTTCTATGAAAATTTTATTGTATGATTTAACTTAATCGTGTTTCAAAAAAAAAAGATTTAAGTATTTAACTTAATCAAACTCGGTCGAACCATATTATCAAAAAGGTTTTTGGTTTAGTCACCGATTCTGTTTTAAAACAATTACATAAATCTCAACAAATCCTAAACAATAAAATCTTAACTAATTATACAACCTTTTAAAATTCCTTGATAATTATCTACTTCTATTTAAGACATTTTTCCTTTTCATCAGGTTGTGCAAAAGAAAAAATACTAAACAAAGCAGCTCTCCTCGTAATAGTCTCCCGTTTTTTTTATATCAAAAATAGTCTCCTGTATGTTTTTTTGGGGGTCCCAAATAAATTGATACAAGGTATGCCATCGTTTTCCCCTTTGTTGTCATGTTCTCAAATCGTCTTTTATTTGATATATGTATGCGTATCTATTGACATGATTCAAAATTCTGCATACATGCATGTGTGTGAAGTTATATGAATAATTAAAAGATGTAGGTCTCTCCTGTTTTATTTTTCGTATTTGGTTCTTCTTATCTTTTGAGTTCAGATTTGTCAGTGCTCGATTTATGGTGTGGAGAAATTTAGGTTATAAGTTTCTTAGACAAAATTGTTCCTTGAATAACCCATTCTCTTTTTATTTGGGAAATAATTGGATATTTTTTGCTGAAATATTTTTTGTTCCTCGACTGATGGAAATATATAGGAGTATGATTTTTGATTCAGGCTTACTAATTGCATGTTTTTAGCTTAAAGTTTATCAGGGCCTTAATTATGACGACGGCTTTTGTTCCACTGTTTGATGGGAGTCATTACGAATGCTGGAGTTTAAAAATGAAAACGTTTTTGAAGACAATGGATCTATGGAACGTCGTGGAGACAGGAACTCAGCAAGAACCGCTGCGTGAGAGTTCATGGTCATCTAATGAATTCAATGGAGAATGTTATGCATCATCAGCTGCTGATTACTATTCAGCATGTTGGAAACAATATTTGGAAGGAAAAGACGTGAACGCACTTTATTTAATCCAAACTGCATTAAGCCATGAGATTCTTCCATGGATAGCTTTTGCTACTTCATCAAAGGAAGCATGGGAAATTCTGTTAGTGAAATCATTGGGTGGTCCTATATTTCAAGCTAGAAAGCTATCTGATCTCAAGAAAGAGTACATGGATATGAAAATGATGGATTCGGAAACGATTCATGAATTCACTGGAAAACTAATGGAGCTTGTGTTTCGTATGAAGTCGTGTGGGTGGAAAGTTGAAGATAAAGAATTGGTGAAGAAGATTATATCCTCTTTACCTTCAAAATTTGACAAAGTCTTGGTGGATATTGCGGAAACACTTTCGATCAGTGTCCTTATCGATTGTTTGCTTGTTCACGAATACAATATTATGAGACAGGTTCAAGAGTACTCTTTGGAAGAATCAGTTGCTGAAAGTGTTGATGTGGAAGAAAGTCTTCAAGAAGAAGCTGAAATATTATATTCTTTGAATGAGATCACTCAATGCCAAGTGGCATCCATGGAGAGACAAGGAGAAGTGTTGTCGGTGGTGCAGCAGAATCGAAAAATGCTTATGCAGCTGCAAAAACAAATGGTGGCCTTAATGCAACATACACTCTGATTGGTTTGGTTTTGGTTTTGTTTTTTTTTCCTTTCTTTTTTTCATTGTTTTGGCTTTTTTCTTTTTCTTTTTTTCTGAAAGTAATAACTATGACATGTGAGTATCCGAATTGGTGTGGGTTTTATTCTTATTAAGTTGGATATTGTTTTATCTGTTTTTAGAGGTTGTTTTTTTTATATAAATATTCTGGTTAAGAACAAAATCTGTGACCTTCTTCCTAAACATAAAAATAGCCACCGAATCCGCGTCTCGTAACCGCAGAATATTTTCACCGCAACTCAACAAGTTTTTTGCTTTACATAGTGACTAGGTGATAGTCCGCGCCTTGTGCGGAGCGGAATGAAATTATTGATTTCGTTATCAGTAAGTACTGTATGTTTAATTTGGATATCAATTTGGTGCTAGGTTTGTTTTATTGATGTTTCATTGTCCACAATTTATATGTAGAGGGAACATATATAAATATCATATGATGTCTATTCAGTTTGAACTTGTTTTTCGAAAAAAAAAAGATTGGAAACATCACAAAATAATTTATTTACAAAAGTGTGACTTGATTTGCGTTAAAAAAATTATGTCATATATTTTTCTCTTGCTCACCACACTTAGATTTCTATAATTTCCATAAACCAAAGTTTTTAAATCTTTTGCAAATCCCTTGTAATTAATAAACCTTGGCCATCAAGCAAAGTAGAAAAATAGACAAACTCATAATAAATGTTCGATGTAAGTATACAATTTTTTACGGCAAACGGTCACTCGTAAGTATACAATTTATCTGTTTCAATATTACATGTTTCATATTATTATGAATACGTGTATAACCTGTTAATATACCTAAACATTATATTATTTAACGTTGGCAACTAAACTGGTTAAAGTCAGACCAGAGTCAGATTAACGCTTGATTATATAGTATAATACTGATTAACCAAAATGTTGTGAAGCAAATTACATACAAAATATTGTGCCATTTGTCGATCAAATCGATCTCTCCCTCCATGCAAATTACATGCACGTAGCTATTTTTAGATAACAAAATCTACTATAAAGCTTCAAGAACCCATCACAATATTCACTGGCCCGAGTCATTAAACAACTTGGCTTTTCTCTAACAAAGCCTCTCCCTCTCCGATTAATCTCTAAATAAAATCGGAGGGAGCCAAAATATTCAAAAATACACAAAACAATATAATAAAATATAAAAAATGATAGGAAAAGTATTTGTTTTTATGGCTCGTGTCCTTTTGTTGGTCGAAGTAGCCACATGAGTCATTGCCATCGTTAACATAAACAACGACAAAACTCTGTCTCCATGATGAAAGCCGTTCAAGGAATTTCCCAGTCGATTACTGACAGAGCGTCATGTGTCAAAACACTCGAGTCAGTCAAGAGCTATGAGCCTATGACCCAAACAAACTGATCAAGGCCTTTCTCCTCGCTACACAAAATACAACAACAAAATCATCAAACTTCACGGGCAAAACCAATGGAAAATGGGTTCAAGCATCTCACCAAACAACAAATCCGTTCTTCATTACTGCAACCGAGTTTTCATGTACGTGCTTTAGGACCTCGGTACCATTGTTGAGGACATGGGTGACGTTAACCAGATCGTTAGTAAAGTTGACCTTCGAAATGCATGAAGAATTGAGAATAAGGAAAGTCGAAAGGAGTAGTCGCCCAAGTGTGGAACTGAAGACCCTAATATTTTTTTTGAAACATCTTTGACGTTATATTCTTTTCCATCAAATTTTCTGGTTTCTCTACCATGTTTCTCCATCAAGTTTTATGATATGAAAAACGTTCGTTTCTTATTCAATAAATAATGTCTTTCTACTTATTCCACTCACGTGTTGGTTGTCATTTTCTAGATATTTATAGTCAACAATGATCTTGCACAGGTATCTATGGCTTGTCCGTATCACCATTTTAAAACCCAGTATAATGTTACTTTTTTCCCAACAAAATAACTGTACACTTTGAGATGTGAGTGCTTGATTACTTTGATACATAAACTGCAACATTAACACCAGTTAAAGCTGTTATTTTGTATTTTTGGTATCATGCATTATTAATATTTCTGTGCAAATAATTTTGGTGTAATAAACCTCGAAACAATCCAAAACTTTGATGATTTTGTACAGCATAAGCTTAGCTGTGAGACAGAAAATTCGTTTAGCTCAACTTTACAAATTTTTCATTGACTATTGGATGTCACCGAATAAAGATACATTTACCCTGACTTCAATCTACTTGGTTTCTCACATTTTCTTTTACTCGGCCACATCCAATGTATATAGTACGTTCGCAGTAAAAAACAAAACATCATCATCTCTTAAACACATTAACATTAGTCCAAATTCTCTAGATATCACCTACATGTAGCCCACCACTGAAAATAATAAAAACCTGCATTATTTCATTTATTCACCCGTCCGCCCGTAGGGCGGGTTTGCCCTAGTATAATATAAAACATAAAAGATCATCTAACAATACTAATATGGCTTCAAGCATTCAACCTATCCATCTCAGCAAAATATTCACAACTTATTAAATTGCCATGTAATCACAAATAACAAAAAAAATATTCCACGTCAATTTATTCTTTTGCAACCTATCTTTTTGTTTTCTTTATCAAGTCGATTTTTCCCTTTAACATTCATTTTTTCATCCCATTCTCTGTAAATCCGTAGATGTTTCTCCCACGTTTACTTCCATTAGTTAATTTAACAACCTTTATAACCCTTTCAGCTTTTCTGATCTATTAACGATTGATTGAAAGATGGTCAAGTTACATTATCACTTTCTCTTGCCAGTAGATTTCTGGATTATGATCTAATTGGTTTCAACCCCCTAAAATCAATGCGGTGAGGAATTCAGATTTGTTATCCTCATTTAATTTTGATTTATTTTTCTCATTGTTGTATCTTTACAAATGAACACTGTAATTGAGTTGTTTGTGTTGTGTGTATGTCTTTTTGTAGATTGACTGTGTGGATCACTGGAGCAACATGGGGTTGCAAGGGACAAAATCTGGGTAATCAATGATAATCTACCTCCTATTCAGTATTTACTCAAACGAGTTCTTAAAATCATCATTAGTTGATCTTCATCTCAAACCATCAGAAGAGGACATGAAGCAATGGTCAGACAGGTAAAAGTAAAACCATCATCATGCTTTTATGTTCTTTATCTTTATAAATTCTCAATTTTGTGTCTGTGTGTGTGTGTGTTTCCTTTTTGAGTTATGGGTTTCACTTGCTATAGATGGCGACTCAACGTTGGTTTCTTAGAAACATCTATGACCTCGCTGTCTCAGATTCTTATTTGCATATCATAATGACCTCGCTGTCTCAGATATAAGGTAGTTGTACTCTTATAAATATATCATCAGCAAAATTTATGTGGTTGATGAATCACTCGATTGAAAGGTTAGAAACATTTGAGTACTTGGAGAACCTCAACAAAAAGGGGTTTTTGACAGAACAAGGCGACAGACCTTTGAAGCTTAGGTAAGGATGCATACATTGATAATGAAGAACAAGTATAGTTGGTTAACGCATATCATAATGTTGTTTTTATTTCAGATGGATCGGACTTACTTTGGATAGCCCAAAATGATAGCAGTTCTTGACAATGAACGGAAAAGAACACATGTTAGTGAAAAAGAATGACTTATTAAAACGGTAAAGAATCATACAACGGTTTTTTTTTCATTACCAGCTCTTCACACTATGGTTTTCATTATTTATGATAGTGATGATGCAGTTGTATGAAAACCATGGGAAAATTTGAAAACCATGGTGAATTTAGGGGACAATGAGTACAAAATCATACTTTGTGTGGATGGCTATTACTTTGAAGCTATGAGAAGAATGGACCAGCCGGATTATATTAATCACTGTTAAGATCAGTCTCTGCTTTGATCAACTTGAAAGACAGAGCAAAGGATTCCGATTCTGTCTGTTTTGGAATCCCATCCTAAAAAATATTATCCACTACAGAGATCGTGCAGAGGAATAAGCTTGATTTTGTGTTTCAGTAAAATGTTATTGCAGGTGCTGGCTTTTACTTCCAGTCTTACAATAAAGGTCCAGTTGTGTTTCAAAAAAAAAGTCCAGTTCCAAGAAGTTCTGGAAAAACAGCCAAGCAGCTCAAAGAGGCGTCTGCAATCTCTAGCCAAGAAACAAAAAGATGCGCGGCAACAAAAAAAAGGTTATCATATCTCTTACCGCATAAGTAAATTCAAAGCTCAAAATAGTATTATGCTTTTTGACTCGATTATCAGCATCACTGAAATAATGCAAGTGAAAGACATGACATGGCTGAAACATTACCCGTTCGATCAGCTCGAACTGTGAAGTCTCCTCAGTCCCTTATTCATTTGGTTCCAGTCCATGCCGCATTGACCCTTATAATATCTTAAACCGACCAAATGGGACGTGAGCAGAACGGTGTAAATACCACTATGTTTTCTTTGGACCATTACACATGTACTTTGAAATGGAGAAGCATCGACTGAAGCACATAACTAGAACGAATGGGTTGAGCAAGATGTGCCTGACGTCAACATCAGTTTTACATCAGTTGCTACTGTGTGAAGTGGCATATCATCTAGAAAAACATCAGTTGGAGTTTTGCTGACTGCTATGTTTTATGACAGCCAAAAAAGGTTTGGTGAGAAACAAACGTAATATTGGTGGCTAGATAACTGAGGAAGAGTCTACGAACAATACAATATACGAATGGTCGACAAAACAAGTATGGAAATTCCTCACTGAGACTATTTTACACCAACCACTTCTCTGATTTTCCCAAGCCTGAGGCACCTGAGTGCAAAATCTTGGATAACATATCTTCTATACAAGTGGGCAGTTTGTTGGTCTTGCAAAGGTGAGCATTGGCAATAAAATAAATGGATTGGTTGCTACCGTGTGAAGTGACATATCATCAGTGATGTACAATATTCTTAGGCGCATAACACTTGCCAATCTTAATACGAAGAACAAACCCATTACTAAAAGCAGAGGTTCCTTAAACTTTATGTAATCCCTTCTTGGATATGGTCGAACTGAAAGCTTAAAATATTTTTGATCGTGTCAAACGTTACGGCTTTGAGTCATGTTTTTCTACTGTAACGGTCATGCTTTTATTGTAGGCCAATCTGGAGAACATGGAACCAAGGTAATTTAGATATTTCAAGGAGTTTATGAGAAAGAATACATGTACACTTGATGATCTCGCGTTATATGAACCTACACAAAAGATGATAAGTGGTAAGAATATCAAGCAAAAGAACAAAGTTTTAGGTTGGATACGAGGATGTTGGAGTCGCAGTGGCTTGTGATGTGTAGTAGTGAGAAATATACCAGTTGAGAAACGAAAACTAAGACGGAGTTATGCATACGTTTGCTTGTCTAATGTGGTTAAAATGTTAGTGATTCCCATTTCCTATGACTGAATAAGTAAAAATCGTTGATTTTTTTTAAAAACAAATTGTGCAGCTGCAAATTAACGTGTTAAACCTTGAAATAATGTGCGATAGATACTCGATCAAAGAACCAATGTTCTAAAAATGTCTAGGCGGTTTCTAGACGTGTTATAGAGGATCATAGTTTAGATAGGCACCTAGATTGATTTTTTGAATGCCTAGACCAATTTTTTTAAAAAGATCAGTTTAGAAAATTGTTTCGCTCATACCGATTTACCCACTAGGTGACGCCTAGACCGATTGTTAGAACACTGAAAGAACTATGTTTTGTACTTATTCTGATGTCATCACAAATAATATAATGAAAAATACACAATACACCAGTCTTTATGTGAATAGCAGTTCCAAAAAGAAAATTAAATAGTAATGTCATATATATTACAAAACGTTTGTTGCTGTAAAAAACTTTTTTATACTAAAAATTCTGATTTCCTTATACTAAATATAAAATTATAATCATTTGTCAAGTTTTTTTTTTATAACATCTTCACTTTATTGATTTCAAATCAAATGTAACAAATTACATGAAACGTATATTACAATAAACATGTTGTTAAAGATAATTTTTAATAGAGATAACAGTAACAGAATGCTTCCTAACGCATTCGTAGGATAGGCTGGTTCTCTAGATTTTCTCCATATCATTTTTGGTCTTGTAAATTTTTTTCTGTGGCTCTTAGTTCTTGTGAGTAATCGTCTTTTATTTCGAAATAGATCATTGGATGCGATACATCTGTTATCATTTGTCAAGTTTAAAACCTACTTAATGGAGTATATCTATGTGGGACAATTAAATATCGAAATCCAAAAAAATATATAGTCGGAAAATAAAGTTGTGACATCACAAGCATTATCTTAAGATATATTAAAGAAAAATAAAAATATATGTTTAAAAGTAATGCATTATAGTAAACTTTCAAATTTACAGAGAAACTGTTACTGGCTTCATCGCCAATACACGATTTTACATTTGTTTTTACGATTTTACATTTTACTTTGACAACACAATGAAAAACATAATCGTGAACATATAGAAAAGAGATGAAGCAAAACATTTCACCTAAAAAAAAAGAAAGCATCAAGAAATTCCTACCGGAAAAAACCATCATTCTTCTCTTTCAGTTGTCTAAGAATTTAAAAGTCCATAGGTTTGTTTTCCACCAGAGTTAATACAAAATATCATAATTTCCTATATAATAAGAAAATTTTGTAAATAATTTTCACATGTAATTTAATATTTCAATAAAAAAATTTCATCGGTTCTAAGTTGTGTTGCTTCAAGATAAGACAAAAATCGATAGTATAATAAAACTATAAAATTTTAAAAAATCCTCTGTAAATATATGGTCCTATTAAAATTATAAGCTACAACAACGTTAAATAAACATTTTTAGTGTTCAAATAATCTGTATGGATACTTAGGCACCTTTTAAGAAACTATATTTTTGAATGCCTAAATAGATATTTTAAAAGTCATTTTAGAAAAAAATCGTTTTGTTTAGATCTGATTTTTAGACTACTATTTTCCAAACATTAAAGTTGATTGAGATACATAATACATATGATCTGTCAACATTTTGTAATTCTACAAAAACAGATATTCTTAAATATATAAAAATAACAATACTTACATTCAAAAGATATAATCCGCGCATGGCGCGGAGAAAAGATCTATTACATATAAAAAATAAAAGATAAGCACCATACAAAAGAAATAACTAATTCTAATGAATAATTATTGTTGATGCATTATTGTATTTACGCTATGTAATGTAATTTTAATGTAATAAATGTTTCCGTTCGAATAATTTTATTTATATAACAAAAAAATAATTGTGGTTAATGTTTTTTTTTGTGTGGTTAATGTTGTATTTAATAGAAATGTTAGAAATTAAAAATGGACTGTTTTCCAAATAATATAAATGAAATGTGATATTACTAATTCTTAAATAAATATAAAATATAATGTATTAGAAATATTATATTTTCGGAGTAGAAAATAGAATAATACATTGGAGCAAAACTCAACTTCATTTTGGAGTTACTTCATTTTGGAATAGAAAATGGAGTAATACATTAGAGATGTTTTTAGAGACAAACTAAGTTCTACTTTCCTATTTCCTATATTAGGGACAAAGTCTTCAGAAATAATATAAGATATATTCTTATTGTAACTTAACATTTTATTTAAATAAAATAGTTGTTACACAAAAAATATATATGTTTTCTCAAAAATATAATATAAGACATGAATCAATATATTTATGCCAATTGGTTTTAAGCTGAAAATCATCTAATTTAATATCATGAATTCTTTAACTTCGGTAAAGTCATCTAGTTATTTGTTGGGCACAAAACAAAAACGGTGATTTTGGGTTTTAGGTGTCCATCTATTTTGGTCTCGTCGAAATCAGACCTCTTCTGGTCTGATCAACATGAATGGTATATGATAAATCATGAATCCACAACCTTGTTTCTAATATGACCAAACTGAAAACCAAATTAGATCCCTTCTGAATTGTTGTAACCTATGAAGACAACTTCTTACTAAGATCAAATTTCATTGGACTAGAATTTAAGTAACCGTATTATATGCTGGCAGAACAAATCAACATAAATGGCATATGATAAATCATGAATCCCCACTATTGTCCCCATATGAATCAACATTAATATTTGACAAAAGAAAATGAATCAGCGTTCACTGATTATTATATTATCAACATGAACCCCCATCATATCATATAATCATATTATATGTCCGTTGGATAAAATCAACATCAATAGATTCGTATAGGATCAATATGAATCCACATTAAGCATATAAACTATATAGAATCGATATGATCAGTTAATGTATATATTTTGTCACGATTAATAGAATATTTAAAATATGAATCCCCGTTAAAGTATTCGTACTATATAATATGAAATATGGAATCAACATTAAAAGATGATAATATGATCAAATATGAATCATTGTCCTCCATAATAACTACAAACTCGGCATTCCTAACTTAACAATAGAATCTCCATACTTCGGACCAATTCTAAGTTCTAACCATAATATAATAGTAAATGCATGTTGGGTAGTAGTGCTTTGTCGACTAACCATTATCGATTATAGTATTTGATAATATCAAGCAATTTGGTAAAATAAAATTATATATATTGATGACTTTTCCGTCCAACTAATATATTGGAGAAACATAACCTATAAATATATATTACGTGTCTTTTTAAAATAAATAAGGCCCTTAGCTTTTGTCGTTTCTAATTTACAAAAAAAAAAAAAATAAAGAGAGAGCAAATTATCATAGTTTTATGTATTTTAGTTTCCTCATTTTATTAGGTTATCCAACTACCCACCTCCCCAAAACTATTGGAGGATCCAAGTCTCCTCCCTCTCAACCACAAAGCTACATTTCCTTTGAAGAAAGATATGGACCTTTATGATGGTATATAAATACATATAGATTCCATTCTCACTATAGCTTGTTTTGTTCACTCCGTTACTGATAACTTATAGCTATACATCGTTCTTCGAATCACAGATTCTATAAAACATAAATACGAAAGTTATATATATATATATATATATTAAAGATTGCTGTGAAGGATAAATTAAGATTTATTTGGTGAGCACAGATCAATTATACAAGAATCTACCTCTTAGTTCATATTAATGATAATTAATACCCCACTGATAAAGACATGTTTCCCCTTTTGATTTTTAGTGTAAGCTCGCCTTCTTATTGGCTAAAAATTATAAAACACCAACTTGGATACATAATCTAAATTGTAAAATCCTCCAATAAATAAACTTGGTCTATCCAATCATATTATCTCTCTATGCTCTCCACCATTTTACATAAACCCCCAAATCGCTCTTCATCAACATCATCTCTATTTCTCTCTCTCATTCATTGCAATGGGCAGAAGATGCTCACACTGTGGAAACGTAGGACATAACTCAAGGACATGTTCTTCTTACAAAACAAGGGTCATTAGGCTCTTTGGTGTTCATGTAGACACTAGAGGCTCTTCTCCGCCACCACCTCCCCCTCCACCGTCGTCACTTTTAGCCGCCGCAATGAAGAAAAGCTTTAGCATGGATTGCCTGCCCGCATGTTCTACCTCTTCCTCTTCCTTCGCCGGTTATCTCTCCGACGGTCTCACCCATAGAGCACCCGACCGCAAAAAGGGTTACAACTTTGACATGTTTTTACATATTTGTTTGGGGCTTTCCATTAGATTATGATTGGTTTTGACATATTTTAAAATTTTAGAATATATCATTATATAAAATTAAACGCTTCTCACAAATATATGACATGTGACCGTATCATAATCTATGTCAATTAATCGATTAGACCACATTTCAAACTTTGCCAAGAGCATGCAATATATGTGTAAATTTCATTGTGAATCAAAAATAATGATGCATCTACAACCCGATCTTTAGACTCGGCTTCTTTTAGATAGAATTATGAGTTTTTTTTTAATGTGTAGGGGTTCCGTGGACGGAGGAAGAGCACCGTACATTTTTAATTGGATTAGAAAAGCTTGGAAAAGGAGATTGGAGAGGAATCTCTAGAAACTTTGTCGTCACGAAATCTCCGACACAAGTGGCAAGTCATGCTCAAAAATACTTTCTCCGTCAAGCCACCACACTCCATCACAAGAGACGCCGCACCAGTCTGTTCGATATGGCAAGTTTTAATCTTTTATACATGACAAAAAGAATTTTAACTCAACTCTCAAAAANAACTCAAAAAAAAAAAAAAAAAACTCTACGCACGAAACTCTGAAAACAAAAATGCTTTAAGCAAATTCCTTAACGGAAAAAGTCATATCTTAACAGGTTTCAAAGAAAATTTATTCTGTTTTAGTAAAAGAAATTCCTATTTATTTTAAAATTAAATGTCAACATTTTATAAACAAAAAGTCGATTGTTAAGCTTTGTGTAAACAATAATAAGTACACACATGAACATATAGCTTCTTGATGAGTTATAAAATTGTTTGTCAATTTATATGTTCAACAGGTTTTCGCCAGCAACGTTGAAGAAAATAGTACCATTCCATGTAATGATCATATTGGGTCGACCACAGATGTTGTTTGGAAACAAGGATCAGTCAGTCCGTGTCTTCGATATCAAGATCCGGAAGTATCCGAGTCGGGTAACTCAGGTGGACTTGATCTTGATCTGAAGCTTGCGTCTCTTCAGACTTCCGAATCGAATATTAGACCCATCAGCGTTACGTGAAAAAACATATGACACGTTTAAAATGGTTTAGTTACTATAACTATAATGTTCACATATACTAATATTAATCTTCGATCCTGGCTACTTCGATGTTGATCCATCTTAGTTACTCTGATAATTTGGTTAGTAGTATTGGAATACTGTAAGATATTTGCTTTGGATCACCACTTTTTTTTATATATAAGCTTACTTTTCTAAACATGCTAAGTTAGTATAATTATTATTTTTGGATAAAAACTAAGTTACTATATTCAACAGAAAACAGGACTAGAAAAGAACATGCGACAGTACTTTTAGTTTTAGGATTTGATCATTTGTGTTAACTATAACTTTCTCGGAAGGAATTAATATTTTTTGGTCAAAAAAGAAATGCTTTTTGTTTAAGAAAACAATAATAATCTATGGTAATTCCACTAAAGCTCAATCTTGTACATTGAATAATTCAGAATCCACTTCAAAACAAAACCGAGGGTAACTTTCGGAAGCAAAATAATTCAGTTGTTGGGGAAAACAAAATAATACACATTTTAATCATTTCCACATATATATAGTGCAAGGTGTGTTAATAGTGACACTACTATTGGAAAAGTGATTGGAGGACAAAATGTCCACCTTTTGATGTCATCGTTAGACATATTAAAATACTACTTTTATTTTTCTTGGTTGAGATTTTGGTTTGGAAATTACATTATATTTAGGGTAATGAGCATCACATCTTAAACAAGATCATATAAGGACTAGATACTATAACGAAACAATTAAATTAGATGTTTCGCTATGAAAGTCCAGCAGGTTAAAAAATTATTATCGTGGATTTTTTTTTGAAGGCTTATTATTATCATGGATATTAAGCTTTAACAATTTTACTTTCAGTTTTAAAAAAAAACAATTTTATTTCATAATATAGTTTTCTCAATAAAAGGTACATCTAAAACTTTATTCGTTTTAATTATGTTTTCTAAGATTAAAGTGCGCCCACAAGATTCTGATCTTCCCTTACCAACATGTTCCGAATAAAAGCACTTTAATATATACGAACATGAGTCGCGGAAATAATTTTAGTTTATTTACTAACATTAATAAACATATTTTTATAAGAAGTTTAGCCATAAACACAACTTATTGGCGAGATACGTTCTGCTGGAACTACACAATGAATGGCCAATATACGATTAAATCTGGATATTAAGTTGTTCATAATCTTTTAAAGAACGTAGAAGAAAATGAAATATTAGAGCCAAATATCACAAAGCTCCAAACCTTTGCTTAGAAATTAAAGGTGCCGAAAAACATTTGTTATCTTATGTGGCAATTACTAACTGATCAAATGGCAGTAACGCAGAATTTAGTAAAGCGTAATATGAGGTATGATAACTATTGTCCAATGTGCGGTGAACCAGAAGAATCTGTAATCCATGCTATTTCGAATGTCCGCCAACTATACAAGTTTGGTATTATCATTGACCTCAACAAGTACAGATCCTTATCCCTGGATAATCAAAGGACAAGAGAACACTAATTTAGACTATCCCTGGATAATCCAGATCCTTGTCTTTCTTGTACTGAGCATATATACGAATATGAACTACCTGTTATGGCGAAAGAACATTACAATCGAACTGGAACAAGACAAAGATCCTTATCACTGGATAATTTGATATATTTGGAAGGCTTGGAATGACAAACTTTTTAGGGGATAGACAGAGATTCCCTCGAACTCGTACAATATCCTGAGAGTAAATGTCAGGCATGGTTTAACGCAAATGAGATGATATCATCAGTGGTACAAGAGAACACTAACGAGGAAACCCAAGTCATAAGCTTGGGAAATATTTGCTTGCTAGATTGATCATCATACGGCCAATTTAGTGGATGTAGATGGGTTTGGATGGATAGTGGTGGGAACACTGAACTTATGGGGACACGAAATTTTCTTAGAAGAAAATCAGCTTTGCATTCAGAAGTAGAAGCATTGAGATGGATGATGGAGAATATGCTTCAACATTCAACATGCCAGAGCTTTGAGACAGACAGTAGGGAGCTGATTGCTATGATTAAGGAACTTCACGTGTGGCCAAGCTTTGCAAAGACATTGAAGAGTATAGAGACACTACATATATGCTTCCCAGACTTTGACATTGTTTATGTTCCTCGAACGCGAAACCATGTTTCAGATTTTTTAGTTAAGAGAGCTAGATTCTTCCACAAGAGGTTACATTTTAGTTCTATTTCGGTCTGGTTACCCAGACCACCTCAAGCTTGAGTAATAACATGGTTGTTTGCCTTCAAAAAAAATATAAATATATCTTTTTGAAATTTAAAATTAAGATATATTAAATAACTTGAAACTGAATTGTTTTCAGTTGGGGTTACAGTTGTTATCATCTAAATCAAATGATAATTAAAATCATCAATCTAGTAAAGGTTTTAAACACATTTTCAAGTATTATCAAAGATTTCAGTGGAAATTTTTATTATTGTAACCTGCATTGCTCAAGTGTAATCTACGTAAATTTTGTTTTGTACCTCTTTTCTTATTATTTAAAAAAAATCTTTATAACTAAAAGCATGTAGGGACAATTTTTTTTATCACAAGTGTGATCTAATAACCTACGTAGATTTTGGTCTGGCTCTTAGAGGCTATATTCAATCTATAACTTACGATGATTTGATTTTTTGTAAGTTTTTAGATAATTTTAGTCTTAGATGATTTTAGATGAAACAATATTAATTATATTTTTTACTTAATTACTCTAATTCATCTAAAACTATAAATTTTTACTTTTTTAACTAAGAAACTCAGCAAAAATATTTTAAAATAATTACAATAACCCTAAAGTACAAAACTTAAAATATACTTTTCATTTTAAATGTTTTGGAAAAAAAATACGTCATAAAGATACTTTTTGTATATTTTAACTCATTTTTATTAAATAATAATAGTACATTGTAAAAAAAATTGAAAAAATCTTATTGAGTTTGATTGACTAAATTATTAGAAATAGTTAATCATAAAAATAATACAATTATAGTTAAAATTTAATATATTTTCTTAGTAAAGAATCCAAAACATACAACATTTTATAACATAATGAATAATAATAATAATAATAGATTTCAAAATAGTTTATCAAATATGAAGTTCAATAGCACTGAATATATATATATATATATATATATATATATAATAATTTGTTATTTTAATATAAATCACTTTAAATTCAAGTTGAATTCTTACAACTTTAGTGTGCTAGTTGTGATAGGTTATCCCCGAAATAAATACTCACTCTGTTTTTAAAATATAGACATTTTAGTGTTTTCACACATATTAAGAAAACGCTTTAAATCACTATAATAAATTTATTATTTTCTATAGTTTTTAATTTTCAATCATTTTTGGCCAATAGTAATCCAATAAAATCAATTATTTTTTTTTTAAAGTTTGCAATTTTTTCATAGAAAACATTAAACAACCATTTTTGAAATATTTTATTTTCAGCACAACCATCTTTTAAGAACATGGAGAGTAGTATGGAAATCGAAACCACCATATTTGATAGTCCAATATGAACTCGAATCAATTTAATTACTTTTTTTTGTCAACAATCAATATAATTACTTAGGTTAGTATAGTCGTCATGCATTTCGTATTAATTTAAATTAGGTATACAATTTGTTTCTTCGTGGGAAACCATTGGTTGATATCGAAAATAGCAATAAAAATGAATTACCATTGGTGCGCGTGAGGGTCCCTTGTTATCATGTCAATACACCAAATTGCCACCGATACTTTTAAGTTACAAAGACGTTTCACCCAACTCCTTTAGGAGGGTCCTTTACTTACCAATGACGATATATAAAGAAAACAATTTCCGTTTAGTCACAAATAAATCCAAAAGTCTGTACATATATGATACCCTATCACAGATTCAAATTATTTCCGTTATATTCAATTTTTTTTTTTGTTTTACATATGCTTGCTTTAAATTATGCAAGCTAACTAATATATCTTCATTTTTATGTATAATATGTCTCATATACTATTGTAGGGAACACAAATTATGGGCATGCTATGTTATCACGAAAAGATGCGAAAATTGTAACTCACGGAGCTAGAATTTAATAGATGCGGAGATTATTATTATATGTATACTGGCGGGCGTACGTTCATAGGAACGGGGTGACGAGCCCCCGGTTCATTTTTTGTTTTCTTTAACTAATCTTATGATAATTATTTCTAATTGACTCAAAACCTATGCTAGTGTCTCCGACTAATTCAAATTCCATGATAGTGCCTAACTATGAACTCTCCTAGACCTACTAATGTATATATATGATAGTGCCACACTGCCACTGGTAGTCTGGTACTTATTTCATTTTCTAATAACGAGATTCTAAAATGTGACGTAGAACGAGAGAGAGAAAGTTACGAGTTATGGTTCCTGTCTCCTAGGAGAATATACTTAAGTTACCCATGGGCAGAGGCAGATCCAGAGAAATATTTTGTATGAGGCATATAATGAAACAAATTGTATATAGAGTAAGGGTTTTTGAATATCTAGTACAAGTTTTTAAGGAATATTGAATTTTTTAAATTTCGAATATCCATTTGGTTTAAAATCAGTTCAGGTAAAACTAATAATCTGAAATACCGTAAAACATGATCCATCCAGTATTTATATCAGGTTTAGATCGGTTTGGACTTATTTTTTTCAGATCAGATCCAGTTTAGGTTTTAGATTCAGTTTATTTTCCAAAGTCCTAGAAGGAAGTACTTCTTTAGCACCTTCCTTAAAACTTAGTTTTGGGGTCAAAAGTATTATTTAAATTAAATGTGAACTAAATCAAACTGGAACAGTTTTTTGCCAGTACCACTTGTTGCATAATTCAAAAACTAAATATTAAAAATAGGTTAACCTACTTATATTGTTGATACAAATCGAAAGCTCTTTCAAAAGAAATAATTAACTGCTTTGAAATCGATCTTAAATTCTTCTACCAGTGCAATGAACGAACAACACTTTAATCTTGTGATGTCTTAGAAGCTAAAGGTCAACTACATTTTATCAGAGAAGATTGGTGGAATGCTTCTCTAAAACAGCAAGAAAAAGAGCAAAAAAGTCTCTATAATAAGAAAAAGAGAAATTGGTGGTAAAGATATCTTCATGAAAAAGAAAACTAAATTTTGATCTATTCGCCCATCCAGGTGTTATTTTCAATTTTTTTACGGTTTCTTCCATCCCCTCCTAATAGTTTTGGAATCAAAATTTTGATGTCTATTGATGGATGATGGGATCGAGTTTCTCTTTCTAATGTATCCACATTTTTATCTATTATTTTGACTAGTCAATTAAGAAAAAAAACATAAATACCAAATACTTAAACAGAAGATATATCATAATGTTGTTTCTGAGTATATGTTCATATTTGTCATGTCCTCATTGTCCTTCATCTCCAATTCCCCCATGATTTTGAAAGTCAATTTTTAAAAAGTTGTTAACTATAACGCTAATGTTTATTACCTTGGTTGAGTGAAAAAAACATGGAGTTGAAGTTCTGGTTGATGATGAAATTTCCTCCAAGTCTTTTCCTTCTCGTATCTTATCAAAGAGATGTAGTAGAGCTGTTGAAGTTCAAAATTTGTCCGAGAAGGTTTATTTTTTTTATCTTAGTATACATAATCCGTCATACTTTTATTTGAGTTTTATGTTATATTGTTCTGATAGAAAAGAAGAAATAGAATCAATGAAAATTGAAAGCTTTACAGTCTTAATTCAAATAAGGTAAATGTTGCAGTTAGCGTGAAGGATAAAGCAAAGACTCAATCAACACGAGATTGTTTTCTCTGACGTCTTATGATTTCAAAGCTTCGCAAAGCTTGTAATCAAAAAGTCGATTTGCAGAGAAGTAAGTCTCAAAACTTATATTATAAAAACCAAGTATCAAGAGAGCACATACGATCTCTTTATATAAACCTAAAGACAACTTAGAATAGGAAAACTAACTTAAACAAGGATAAGAAAACTAACTTAATAATTATCTCAAAATAAGCAAAAATACCAAAACCAAGAAAGGAAATCATAGCAGTCGATGTACTCGCTACATCAGGTCTCCCCAGGTGAGAAAAAATTTGTCCCCGAATTTTCTGATACATCGCCCTCATGAAATGGACTGAGATGCTTGACATTGAATACGTCAGCGGTGTTCATGTTGGCTGGAAGGCGAAGACGGTAAGCGTTGGCATTGATCTTCTATAGAATCTCAAGGGGACCTATCTTCCGTGGCTTGAGTTTGTTGTATGTGCCTGGTGGGAAACGATCCTTAGTTAAAACCGCCCAGACCTTGTCACCAACATTAAACTGAAGCTCTCTTCTATGGGCGTCCACTGCAGTCTTGTACTTTGCTGTAGCAGCTTCTAAATTGTCACGTACTTTCTGATGTAGCTCCATGAACTCTTTGACAACGTCACAAGCTCTCCCATGAAAACGACTTCGATCTGGTGCAACACTGAGGTCCAAAGGACCACGGGGAACAGTGCCAAAAACCACTCGGAATGGGCTAAAACCTGTACTACGATTTGTTGCATGATTAAGCGCAAACTCTGCTTGGCAAAGTACTGAATCCCATGACTTGATATTGTCACCTACAAGGCAACGCAATAAATCACCCAACGCTCTATTTGTTACCTCAGTTTGACCGTCCGTCTGAGGATGGTAAGCAGAGCTCATATTCAAGCTCGTACGCAACAGCTTCCAAAGGGATCTCCAGAAGTGACTGAGAAACCTTGAGTCACGGTCCGAAACAATAGACTGTGGCAGGCCATGTAGCTTATAGATTTCGCGGAAGAAGAGAGTGGCAACTTGAGTTGCGTCTGTGGTCTTCTTACATGGTATAAACCGAGCCATTTTTGAGAAGCGATTGACAACAACCATGATTGAATCGTGACCACGCTGTGTCCGTGGCAACCCGAGAACGAAGTCAACACTTATATCACACCACGGCTGTGTAGGAATTGGTAAAGGGAGATACAAACCAGCATTGAATGCATGACCTTTAGACAATTGACATGTATGACAACGAAGCACATAACGTTCCACGTCGCGGCGCAGAGATGGCCAAAAATAAGAAGCTGAAACTAGCTGCAAAGTTCGATCCCTTCTGACATGACCTTTGCAGTGAAGCTCTTGAATAGTATGCTGTCGCAAACTACACTCCGGAATACAGAGGCGTAACCCATAAAACAAATATTGATCTAGAACAAAATAATCTGAGCTGCGACAAGCTAATGCATCCGGCCAAATTTTTCCAAAGAATACATCTGAAGGATATAAATCAAGAAGTGCAGAGATACCTGTAATAGATGTATGTAATGTCGCAAGAAGTGATTGTCGACGGCTCAAGGCCTCTGCAACTTTATTTAGAACACCAGCTTTATGTTTGATGACAAACGTAAATTGCTGAAGGT
>OVBX01002155.1:4627-21583 GCA_900406325.1 Erucastrum elatum | reverse complement strand
TTATTATGATTTTTGTCTTCCTTTTCTTTTGCAGATTTACTCAAGGAATCACTTCTCAACAGGCTTGTTACAAGTGTGGAGAACCTGGTCACATGGCGAGAGACTGTTCCCAAGGTGGTGGTGGCTACGGCGGAGGAGGCGGAGGTAGGTTCGGCGGTGGTAGCGGAGGTGGCGGAGGGAGCTGCTACAGCTGTGGAGAGTCTGGTCACTTTGCGAGGGATTGCACAAGCGGCGGTCGTTGAAGCAAGACGACAAGTTAAAAGGCGGTTTGTAGAAGGGTAAATCAGTCATCTCACCGCATCCTATCTTATCTATCTATCTTTTGTTTCTATCTCGTCGGTTTGTTTTCGGATTATTAGGACATGTTGTTATTATGGTGTTTGTGATGCGTAAGAAGCTGGATTCATATTTGCATGTTTTCTCAAACTTTTGCTCTATGGATCTACTAAATGCTCTTTAATCTAATATTATTCCAGCGTAGCTGCATTTTTATTTTCAGTTTAAAGTTTGCTTATTGTCGAATCAATCATAAGTTTTCGTTGTAATATTTGGTTGTATCCCTCCAAAGTTCGGTTGTGCTGTTCGTTTGTTTAGATTCTAATGGATAAAGACTTTTGTTCTTTACCAAGACTACAACACACTTGTTTTTTCATAATGAAATGTGGCGTTCCTAAAGTTTGTTAAAAAAATTTCCTCAACGTCCATAAGATATTAAAAGTTGACAAAACGCAACCCAAAACGCACTAGTGCTTCGGTACACAGATTCTACTAAAGAAACGAACGAAAATTTTGATTAAGATTCAAAGGCCACGTGTGTGGTTGACATGAGGATGGCTGATCGGAGGAGGAGATGCCATTACCGGCGGTGGGCACTGGTAACATTTGGTGAAGAGTCCGAATGTGTCTATCTGGTGAACAAAATTGATCATACTGGCCCAACCACCGAACCCGAATCCAACCACAAACACCCACACCACAATGAATGCATTTATGGTGAATGCCCCCGTCCACCTCCCAAGAAACCTCGGCGGCTGCTCCACGGCGTTCTCCCGTGCGGCTGATGACCAGAACGTGAAGACGTGAGCAAGCGCAGGGATGATGTAGACGGTGAAGCTAACGAGGAGAGATCCGACAGTTGAGTTGATGGGACCGAAGAAAGGGAATACGATCGCGAGGAACCAGATGGGTATAACCACGGGAAGCCTCACGGCGGCTCTCTTACACATGCTCCGGCACTCGTGCATCCCTATCAGCTTCTCCCACACGAAGTAGAGAGGCGTGCATGCGAAACCGAAGGTGATGAACTGGTGGATGAGCATGAGCACCACTGCAAAGTCACGGAAAAGGTTTTTTGGGAGGAGTGCGAACGCGTTTGAGTGGTTTAGAAGCAAATCGCCAAACGCCCAATAAACCGCAGACGCGGAAGGCAGCGTCAGGGTCAGAACGTACAGAGTCGCAAACAGGTATATGGACTTGAACTTCTGCGGCTTCCACATGGCATGCATTATTTCTCTGTCCCCAACGACACAAATTCAATTTCATTAATTGAATAGAATGTAAAATTTAAACAAAAAGGAAAGGTCCTTTTCATCCATCTCTAATTTCGATTATACCCTTAAGCATGTGTGGGGGGGGTAAAAAAGACATACACAGTAACAGCATGTCCACCGAATGTGTAAAGAATGTTTGTGGCCCCTGTGAAGTATAACACCAGGTTGCTTGGTCCCGAATGCTTTACTCCTTCTACCTATTTAGTTTCACTAAAACATTAACCATTGCATATATACATATTATTAATGTTGAACTCGTTCACTTATCTACAAGCAACGACGTATGTGTCTACTCAAAATTATAGGAGGTTGGGTAAAAGTGGTCCCAATCACATGTTGCTTGAGACACAAGTGCCAAAAGACATAAGAGAGAAGACAACTTTGTTGATGTTTTTGAGTCCCCTTAAGCTACAACATCACCAGCTAGTCTATCTCACCATATGATTATATTAGGGAAAAAAAATCATTTAGTAATTAAATTACCTGACCATGGACGATGGATGCAATGGTGAGGTACCAAGCAGTGTAAGTGGTCATCAACAGTCCAAGAAAAGACCAGATCCTGTAGTTGTGGAAGGAAGGGATGAATACTGTGGTTGCACAACATGCTCCAAATATGTATGTCCATGTCCTCTTGTCCAGGTTATCGTTTATGTAATATATGTTGCTGCACATTCGTTCATGAACCCATAAAATCAGTTTCAGTTTAAAATTTAAATATATAGGTATGGTTATCCTCTTTCCTGATCAAGAAAAGAATTTGTAGTAATTACTACGTACCTAGCACATGCTATGAGTTGAATGACAGATCCAAAGAGAAGGAAGGTGCAGTTGAATGCTAACCCAACATTCCTCCAGTGCTTCCCAAGCAATCCATCAAGAACCTCAAACCACTTCACATTGTTTGAACAACAACAAAAGAACAGCGTACTTAAACATATTTAGTTACAAATGAAATAATGATGTTGAAAAAAGGAGCTAGCAATTGTTACCTGAATGACATGGTTTCTGAAGTTAACTTTCTCTCTCTCTTTTCTGGTTCTGTATTCAACATAGAGAATGCTGATGAGGTAAGCAGTCCAGCTACCCAGTAGGCCATAGAAGAGCTGAAACAGAATCCCTGAGAGCATCCCCAGCTGCGAAAAGGAGTATGGAAGCGTCAACAGCACTTGCGCTACCTGAAGAACACATGAATATATCATGTCAGTACAAGGAATAGAAAAGGGGAGAGAGAGAGAGTAAAAACTAAAACACTAAACGTATACCTGGTTGGAAGCGCAGCTGAACCAAGCATCATAGACAGAGCCGCCATGCCAAAACATGTTGGAAAGCTTAGATTTCATGTCGGAAGCTTTCCCTTCACTCTCCATCTCCTCATAGTTCCCAACAACAACCGTCTCCACTGCTTTCTCACCATTCTCCATATTGCTTGTTCTATCTTTGAGGAGAGACCGACACGAGTGAATGAATTAAGTGAATGGAGTTAAGAGTGTATAGAAATATATAGAGAGAAAGAGGGAATAGAAGAGTGTGATTGTGTGTAGACAGAGAGGGAAACACGGAAGTAGTTTTTCAAGGCAAGAGTATGATGGTGAGCAAACTCTCCTTCCCTTTGTTCTTGATAGCTACTTGTGAGAGATTTTGTTTCGGGAGTAACAACATAGAATCAAACTCCTATATAACACTCTCGATTAAAGTATATTTTCCAAGCAAAATATCCCAATAAATAATTTAAAAATAAATAATACTTATATTATACTACCAACAGTATTACTGTTATCTACTCATGAAAAGTTATTAAAAACGGGTAGCTTGAAAGTGTAATGAATATGGTTGTTTCTGTCAATAGACAATTCATTACATATGAGTGATTTCTTCCATATTTTCATTAATTTCATGAGAGAAAATGCAGTAAAATTTGAGTTAGAAAATAGAAAATGTTTTTTGGCTAATTAATTATAAGATATAGTATATATAAACTCGCGTAATCGTATGGATATAGCCGCGAGTCATTAGTGATGATTCGTTCACTATTTGTATGCTATCCGTTAATTTTTTTTCCCTTTTTGTAACTAAAACACATTTTCACTTGGCTATGAGTTGAGATGCGATATCTTAAATTTATATATATATAGATGCTCCCTAGCATGATTATAACTCTTACGGTATCATTGGTGCGAAATGAAATTGTTTATCTTTTCTTTTTTTTTTCTCTTTTCTGAAAATATTTTTTTTTTAAAAAGACAAAACTTTATAAGAAATCTCTGCAAACTAGTACATTAATATTCTTCCATGATTGGAACAAAGTTTGTAGATCTCGATGATACTTGTAGAGTTATGTACTTGTATTTATTGATCAAGATTTTCTTGTTCTCTATCCCAGCCCTTTGATGATTTTAATAGGGATACTCCCTCTTCATTACAAGACTTACAGGCAACAGCTGTAAATAATGACACCGAAGAAAAACTATAAAATCTCTTTTTCTGTAATCGTATAACAGCAAGTAATTATATTTACTTTGTATCGTATCTAACGAAAGTAGATGAATGAATGAATGTATTTACTTTAGTAATCTTTATTATTATTATTATTATTATTATTATTATTTGCTAAATATGTAAAATCAGAAAAGAAACAACAGATTTACAAAGATTTCTAAGAAAATGTAGAATCTAAAGAGTTCGTTGCATGGTAAAAAAAAAAGAAGAGAGAAACATGGAAACAAACAATAATCGGTAACATTCAAATATTTACCTTGTAAAGCATCCATCAGAGTGTTAGCAATAAAGAATTATAAAGTTGGAGAAGAAACTGCCCCAAAAGAAACACGTACGGATGAAAAGATCGGGAGGTATGCAAACCGAATGGAACCATGTAAGAAGTTATTTCATCGGACATTAATACTGAGAAAAGAAAACCTAGGACTATCGCCGGAACAACACAAGCTAACGAGGCTTAATAACAAGAGTTCACTCGGAACAAAAGAACCGCATCTCTATTCCAAGAATAATCACATTAAGGAGGAGTTATATCCCCACTCGGAGACGGAAAGACAACCCAAACTTAATAGTAGGAACCCACACACAAAGAGTATTTGTATCTCCACTTTGGAACCGGAAACATATAAGCTTGATAGTAAGAGCGCATATATATAACAAAGCCGCTTCACCACACACAAAAACGTTACTACATTCTTCTACAGCTAAACCAAAGGAAAATGAGACCATAACATAGAAACCCAAATCCACCACGTGTTTCAACTCTAAAACCAGAAGGCAGGGCCGCCCTGAGTAGAATTCTATGAACCATGTGCTTCAGGTTCGATGAAATTATATACTTGTAAATATAGAGAACGCTATTTCTTCTTCAATAAATATAGAAAAAGACAACAATCTCTATTTTAGAAAAAAAATGTTGATGAGATGGAATAATTTGTCTCGAAATAGTAAATATTATTAGAGAAGCAAAAAATGAATAAATTAAAGATGCTCTAACATATTGTTTTCGGCCTATGTACAATTTTCACCATTGATATTTTACAATTTCACCAAAAAATTGCAGAAATATAATCCCACATCCCGGTTATCTTAGTGTAGGGTAGCAAAAAACAAGACGCGTAGATAAGTGGGATATAGTTTCTCTTAGGTATAGGATAAACAGATTAGAGGATTGAAATAAAATAAGAAAAGGAGAGCGAATCATTCATCGCTAGGAAACAAAGCGTGGTCGCTTTTATAATAAGAGGGAAGATTGCTTTTATCACATGCCCATTCCCCTCTCTTAACTTTGTGCTCTCTTTCTTAATATTATTCAATTTTATTGAACTCAATCAAACTATTCATTATCCACCAGCTTATATTTATCGTTCTTTACATAAAATTTCAACTTCAATGACTCCACAAAATATAACTTAGGGACATTAGATATAAATGTAAAAGTCTCATTTCCTATCATGTCTGCAGCTTTATTACCTCCTCTTGGATAGAACCTAACTTCATTTTCTCCCATAAGACAGAAGATTGAAAATGGCCTAGATCGATGGCTTTTGATTTTTTTTAACTAAAATAAATACTTATTCAGTTTAATAAACAGAAATTCAGATTCGATAACAAACACAATTCGAACAAAATTTCTACACTGTGTACTCGGCATCTTTGTTTCTCCCATCTTTAAACTCAACTCTCCTTCCGTGATACGGCCCGAGCACCCACAACACATTGGTGTGTGTTCAAAGTCAAAAGCGCTTGGGGTCTCTTGCCCTTTGAGTTGTCATCTACTTTCTTTTTTTTTTTTTTTTTTTTTTTTTTTTTTTTTTTTTTGTCATCTACATTCTATTTCTACTGAACTTTATTTTCAAATATAATATACCCATTCGAGACCTACTGGCCATGTTTCTGGAGTCTTCTAACTCTTTTCGGCCAACAATCTAACATTGTGAAAGACGGTTGACCGCTCTCGAATTTTATCGGTTGGTTCAGTACTTCAGTGTTGGGATCAACTCTGTCTTCATTGCCGTGTTTTTTCCAACAACGGTTTTAAATTTCAAGTAAAGTTTTTCTACGTCTTTTTTCTCTTTTAACACATTTATCTTTCCTAATGTTTTATCAACTCCCATTTATTATCTTTCTTTCATCTCGAGTTGTAAGGGTCTAAGTCTAGTAGACTTTTAAATTAATATAAACAATTGGTACTAAAAATATTATAATACGTGTTATATCTGCTTTTTGCTGTATTATTATCATCCATTTGTGAATAAATTCTAAAAACCAAACAATTTTTTGGATCCATTAAATTTTTCAATATATGCATGTTATGAAGATGCGAAGGTGCCAGAGAGGTATGCTAAAACTGATACATTATTCAGTTCACTGATGAAGGCAAACCGGTACAAACAAATAGACAATCACAAAACAAAGCCGCACACACACACACACACATATATACATATATACTTTTCACATCATGTGGTCTCAAAAACCGACAACTTTTGTTTGCTAATGCGTATAATATTTATGTTCTCTTGAAGTGCATTGACCCCAAACCAAAATATTTATACGAAAACAATCTAAATTTAAGTCTACTGTCGTTTTCCAAGTGACTGTTGTCTATTCCTTTTGATTCTGCCCATGAGTCTGAGAAATAAGCCTAATTAAGAACAAAATTATTAACTTATTTTTATTTTTTTTTAAAAGAAAAACTACTGATCATAGGAAAGCTGCTTCTCAGACAATATACCAAAGTTTTTGTGTGCTCTTCATCTTGTTTGGTCTTTATTAATCACGACGCGAATTACTTTTCATTACCTCATTGGTGTGATTTTCTGATGTTTCAGAAAACAAAAAAAATGTGAGAAACTAGAAAACTCCATAGTTGATAATTTTGTATGTCTAATGAATAGTTATGATGGTGATAGTGGCAGTAATCATCATTGTATAAAATATATAAATTTAAATATCACTTGGTGCATCATTTCATATAGATTTAGACATATTCATTATTTACGAACACATCATCATATCATTATCCCGTCATGGGTTTGTCTTTCCAATAATAATATACAGAATAAAACAAAAATACACACAAATTAAAAGTAGTTGTTAGATTTATAATTTAAAAAATACGTGACAGCATATAGGGCTGGGAATTATTATCCGAGATCCGTANTTTTTTTAATTATTTTGTCGGATCCGGATCCGAATCCGGATACCCGCGGATATCAAGATATCTAGACGGATATCCGAAACCCGGATATCCGGAAGACACGAATCCGGATCCGGATACTGATATCACGGATTCGACGGATACGAATCCGGATCCGGATACCTCAAATATCCCGGATATCTGGATCCGTCCCAGCCCTATCAGCCAAAACGAATTAGGTTCACAACGCATTACCTTCACTGCTGTGGTTACTGATTTTTTTGCCTTTAAGACTATAGTTTGAGCTGCGGCTACTTCCGTTCTCAGTTTCCATCAGTTTCAAATGGGGTAGATGCATTTTTCCAATTTCGTAGCGACTTACAAGTTCTGCAATAAGAGTTTTTGGAGTACCAAACATATTATATTCTGTCTCAAGATCTCTGACCACATATTTATTTATTAATTAAAGTACAAAGTTGGGTTTTGGCGGGAAATTAGTTATCGCTAACATAGGTTAACCGGCAACACACTCAACCGGTAACTTTTTCTCGTGTGTGGACCTGGGAAAACTCACAGGGGTCCAAAACTATGAGGGTCGCTGGGTCACATTTCGCGAAAATTTGTTGGGTCGCTTTCGGTTTAGTCTTTGGGTCAAAAGGCCAAAATCGTCTTCAATTGTTTTTCTTTCATATAGGTATGCAACCCAACAATTAAAACTTCTCGCGACCCAACTTCACATTTAAAAACTTGTTATGACTCACACTTACAATGGACTCTTGGTAAAGATGCATAAGTCTTTGACCTCCTATTTTATTACCATAGCTAATTTGAAAATACAGTACAAATACTATAAATTAATATGTTTATTACAATTAATCTCAGATTAGGCGTGAAAATATGACATAATTCCATACAATAATATTTTTTAGAGAAATACATGGTTTCACTAAATAATAAATTAATAATAATAATTATATATACACATACATATAACTAATATTATCTTTCTATAAACACAAACAAAACACTGTATTGTTTTGTTTTTCTTTAAAATGAAATTCATCTATAATTTTTTTTATTTCAATATTTTTTGTTATTTTATCAAATTATATTCAAAACACATTTATGTTCTAGCAAATCAAATTTTCTTGTTTTGAGGACCAGATATATATATATATATCTTATAAACACCAATATAAGTATGTAATTTTCGTTAAACTGATAACTTTATAAATTAATAAAGAAATATCATAGTTCTAAAATTATTAATTTAGATAGTTTTACTGTAATTTACTAAAAGGGAAAAGACACTTAAAATCATCTATTTAGAAAGATAATATAAACAAGCTCTCTTATATCAGACCTAAGTTATCTTAAAAGCAACCGTTGATTCACAAAAAAAACACAAAAATAAATATTTTGAAAAAACAGCTAAGTTATCTATTAGTTTTCTTCAGATATGCATATAAATTACTAAAAAGAATCTAAACGTAACTATATCGTACTAAGGAAATACTGTGATATACAAATAACAAAAATCATATAGAAATAAATAAAACATTAAAATATAACTGAAATAACAAAAGTGAAAACCCAAAGAAAAAACAGTCTGTAAAAATAAACAAATTCCCTCTATAGATTTGGTGTATAATTAGAAATCACGCAATATATTTGATATTTAGGAAGAGAATCCCACATAAATTATATTTTCTTGTGAACTGTTGTGACGAGCGAATGTTTATGTCGCATTAAGGTCATGGCCTGTTAATTAGATGGTTCGCAGGGCCTGACTGTAAGTAACTAAGCACAAATGCGGGAGGCATGTTTGTGTGTTCACTCGAATTTACTAATGCTTAAGAGATGTAGAGGAGTAGGCCAACATTCTTTCTCTGCTTTTTATTTCCTTCATCATAAATATATTTAATATCTTTCTCATTTCTTATTTACTGAGAATTTTTTTCATAAAGCTTAATATCCCCTTTTTCCATCTATAAGATTAAAATTTCATCGTCCTCCTCAATCAAGTGTGTGTAGGGCGGAAACCCTAGCCGTCGAGAAAAAAAAAAGAGATTTTCTTTATAATTTCAAGCCGATGGCTGGAGGCTTTTATAGCTCCGTCATCGGCTTGTTTGATTCGCTATTCTTTTTTTTAATCTGATTTACTTCTTGTTGTTTGGTTTGTTTGATCGCCGATTTATTTCAAATCTTGCAAAGTTTTCTAGTGTTCTTCTATATGTTTCTTCCAAAGATTTCAGTGAGATTGAATCATTTAAAAAAAGTAATTAACAGATCTATTACGGATAGTGGTGACGAATCTTACCGACTTCAATCGTTGATGGTTCCTCATGTGATGATAATAGAGTTCTTGCTGCAAACTATGATTACTTCATAAAACAGCATCAAATTCTATGAAACAATAATCTCTTTGACTTTATTATTATCAATAGAGCAATTCAGTCCTACTGGAGTATTAATAGAGTTTTGTCTCATTGACTCCTTCTGGAGTATTAAAAAGAGATTGACAATCGTTATCAATTCAGTCCGAAGCACGGTATTTTTAGATTAATACAAAAACCATCTCCCTTGAAATTCAGCTATTCCAAAATCAAATATGAAGTTTTTTATGAAAATTTTTAGTCATCCATGTAAGACCCGATCTTGGATTCCTTAATCCAACCGAACTGCAGTCTTACCTGAGATCGTAAGACAGTTCGTTTGGTTAAGTACCAATCATAACTCATATTTTTCTAAGTGTTTTACAGTGATTCGAGGTTCATTCAATCTACATGATCAATACACAGCGGAATAAAGGGGCAAACGATTTCATATATATAAATCAATGTGGTTCATACAAAGTATTCATTCGTTCATCATTCAATGCACACTAGGCTAGATCATAATAGTTAAGGTTGCACAATAGGCTACATAAATCCAATGCTACAAAAGACTTGTCTTCCACACACACATCCCATCCACGGCTAGGTTCCTCACAGTTCCTTAGCTTTACCACGATCACCTTTGCTATCTGGATCCATCACAAAACANGCTTTCCCACGATCACCTTTGCTATCTGGATCCATCACAAAACACACACATACACTTGATTAGATTTATCAACCACAATACCAATCAATTGCATGGATGGATCCTATGATAGGCTATCAAACCGTAACATACCAGAAATTGGTCATCACAAATATACATGGAAAAATACAATAAAATTCATGTAAACTCATGATAATTCTCAACTAAGAGATTGGCCGAATCGGATTCCACAGAACCGGTCTCGATCATCATGATCTCGACCCTGATTCACCAAACCGGTCACGACCCAATCCCCTTATTTCCTTTCGATCAATACCATTTCTTTTCATGATAATTCCTTATAAATACCCAGTAGAAAGAATCAATCATCGGATCCCCTCAAGTCCATCATGAACTATGAGATCCGATCATACCTCTCAAACCACGGCCATGGAGGATTCCTCCAAACCGGCCAAGGCCGAGGTTTGCCTTTGTGAGTCTGAACCCATAGATTCGATCAGAATAAAGATGAAGTAATATAAATACAAAGACAAGACAGAAAGGATGCTTCCAACACAATCGTCCCCACACACCAGACCGGACTTAGCCGCGGTGAAGGACAATGAACCATGGATAGCATCACTGACCTTTGGAGTTCGTTCTTCAGGAGCCGGCGTCTTCTCCTTCTCCTTATCCTTCTCCAGATCCCTCTGACGAGTTTCCATGCTTTTCCACCAGTTAGTCTTGCTCCGGTAACCCCTTGGTCGGATACTCCTACTCACGGACCGTCTCTCTCTTTCTCTATGTTTCTCTCTGTTACGATTTTTCCAGGGCTTCGCCTGAGTATTCTGATACTTATTTCGAAGTCAGAGTCTCTCTATTTATAGAGAAACTCGTCGCCAACTTCCAATAGGTGAACCGGTACGAGAGAGAGAACGGACCGAACGGTTGCCCTTGGCACCGTTTCGCTAATATTCGACTAACTGTCCCTTTGGGACAGTTCCTAGGCGCGGAGGGAACCTTCCCTTTTCTTGTGGGACATTCCAGACTAATGGGCAAGACCTTGGTCCCATCGTCATATATATCACATATATTCGGACCGTCGGACCAGTCCGAGTAACCGTCCAGCTCGTCCAGTCTGGCCCGGACCCGAACACTCCGCCGAAGTGAGATGAGCTTCCCCCTAGCTGCCCCAGCTGACCTAGCTAGTCCATCAGCTCCAGTGAGCTGGACAACCTCAGGTGAGCTAGTCACACTCGTGATCCAGCTGGATGAGCTTGACCCGGACCACTTCCAGCTTCCGGTTCACTCGTCCAGCTCTCTTTTACTTCCTCCTTCTTCTGATGATCAAGTATTCACGTTCTGAATCACTTAACCATCCATACGGACCATGATACACCTTATGTCAGGTCAGACGACCTGACTTGGTGCGTCTCCATGTACCATGGTCCGTCCCTATCGAGGATCGGGGACATGACAATCCATACGTAAGATATGTGTTAGTTTACTTTGGATCTCTATTGGTGTATCCCTTTTCTACTTTTGTTTTGATAGTTCTCATTATTTAGAATTTTTTTTATCTAAAAGGTTCAATAATACATTCAGTGTTAAAAAATAAGATTAATATTTCATTTAAACAAATCCTTATTTATACAAAGCCAATAAAAGTATAAAACCTTTCCATAACTATAGGCTGACACAATATAAATTAATATCCGGAAACAATGGACTTCTCAACAATAGGAGAAAAAAAATGTAAAAACAAAGCTGAAGATCTAGACACAGTTTCTTTCTTAGCAAGAAAATCATCGTGTTCGACCAAATCAGCATGAGAAACAAATTGGTCAAGAGAACAAGCAGCTGGATCGGATTAGAATGGAAGATGCATGGATGATTGGATGAGATAAAATTTCTATGGTCCAAAGAAAAGATAACCCAATGTTTTATTCAGATGAGCCATTTCCGAGTTTAAAAAATCCAAAGCCTTTAAGAAGTTCTTGGACTCTTACTCAAGTTTGTACAAGTCGAAAACAAACTGACCTATGAAAAGGATAATGAGCCGATTACTTGGTTTAATTTCACAGTTTGCCAAAACTTAGAGTTTTAGGATTTTCGTACTAAAGCTATTAGGATTATATCAAATGTAATTCCATTCATAATTTGTTTTGATTTTCCATTTCATAATAGGATTATAGTTTAAAGTCAGTTAGTCTTTAGTTTAAACAATTGCCGTGTAGTCTTTTGCAAAGCATACATTAATTTATAAAGCTTTTCTAACCAAAAATTCTCACGAATACTTATCTCACGAATACTTATCATGCATCGTCCTATACACGGTTACACTTGTAGATTGCCGGAGCAAAAAAACTAAGAATCAACCAACATCTTTTTGTGAAGAAGCCACCCACAAATCAAAGTGTTAGTAGTAACCTTTGGCTCCATCAAACCATCAACAAACCTGCATTCAACACACAAAGTTCTAGTAGTCTTGTGTTCATACTATAATCTCCAAGTGATCCAAACATATACACTTATCAAAAGGTCAGGTCACTGACAATGATGATAGAATCTCGGACCGCCAGAGCATATGAAATGAACACCAACTGCCTCTTTTATTTGAGAATAGTGTTGGGAAACATGTAAAAATAATATTAATAGTTAAAGTAACTCTATATATATATATATTGAAACAATTAAAATTACATATTTAAACTTTTAGTTATTTAAAAAAAAAATATTATTCATTTTTTAATTATACGGATTACCAGATAGATACCAATGATTAAAATTCGCCTGACTTGCATGTGTCCCACATTAAAAAAAAATACCATAAAGACAGAAAACATATGTTGCTCCTCCTTCATAATGTAGATTCCCATTGTTTGTCATCAACCACAATCATTTTCAGTGTTACTTTTGTCCTAGTTTTAACTAGACAATTTTCAGAGATGAGTAAGCTACAAGCATCTGAAATAAAACAGCCTTATTCGTTTGTTCCTGCAGAAACATCTTTTTATTATATTTTTGCTTTACAACTTTATTTTATGAAAAACCTTCATGGTCAGTTAAAACTTAAAAGGTAATCCATGTATTGTGAAAATAAAGCCAAGCACCATAAACAACAATTTTTACGTTTTACTTTTGGTTGAGTAGAACCATTAACAGCGACACAAAACTCACCCAAAAAAATGTGTATAATTATAATTGCTGTGATTTACTACCAATGTGTTCAAATATCAGTATTTTCTTTTATTTGTTGTTTCTCTTAATTTTATAAAATATTTGCACAGGAAACTATCGCCCAGCTAACATAATAAACTCATGTTGACATCTTTTGCTTTGTAAACCGGTTAGTGGGGAAAATAATGAGCAGTATAATCACACTTAAAGATGTCAAACGGGCGGGCTGTCCATAGATAACCGATAACCGATATCCAAATCCATATGGATATGCTCGTATTTGACCAAATTTTTTTTTGTCCAAATGACATAGTCCAAATACATTAATAATCATATGAGCGAACCCATATAGAAAGTGGACGATCTAAATATTAAAAATATTTAGAGTTGATATATTTAGAGAAAAAAACATAATTTTTTTGGCCGCCAGACTTAGAGAGCTTGATTCCAAGCTTCTTCACTTCATCGTGTGAATTGATTTGTTCACTTGTCCATGTTACTGAATATCTTATTTGTTTGTGATGATTTTACTTACATGTCTCTGTTTATGTTAGGTGACTCTGAAGAAGAAGAAAAAAAGGATGATGAATTTGAAGAAGAAGGTGGAAAAAAAGAGAGAAGGAAGTGAGATTAAGTGAATGAATGAAGCAAGTTTAGGTCTAAATTTAACTATCTTTTCTAAGTCATGAAGTTCAACTCTAAGTTTAAGTACATTCATGTAAAACAAGAAGTTTAAGTATGTTTATGTAAAACATAAAGTTTAATTAACGTTTAAGATGTTATGTATAAAATTTAGAATCTGTACATCTTTTAAGTTGAAAATTAGATTTTTTTTACATTAAATAAATGTCTGGATCCCATGAGATGTCCACCTGATTATGGTCTTATTTGGTTATAGTCTAACTTGGGCTTCGATCAAAACTGCCAGAAAAAATAAGCTCATCCGAACACACCCAAATCCACACTGTCCGTCCGATTGACATTCCTAGTCACACTGCCGAATAATAGTATAGAAAAGACGAAAGACACGAACAATTAGATAAAAAAAAGGGCTTTGCAAATCTGATGTCTGGTTTTAAGAGTTAAAGACCCATATTGTACAACAACAACGACAACACAAAAGAGTTTAATAACATCAAACAAATTCTCTCCTCTCTTCTCGAATAGAAATCTAAGAGGTGGTTCGCCACTCAAGCTCGATTTGGATCTTTCCGTTCTTGGAATCGATAAGGTGAAACTTTTGGTTCATCCTTTTGTTGTTCACCACGTCCACCACCGGAATGTCCACGTACCCCAGTGTTTCCTGCCCATCAAAACAATCCCCTTTTTTAGTTTTACAAGAACATCAACTCTTGTTAGTGTTACTCTTGAGTTTTTAGTATTATTGTGTTTCGTTACCTTGGGATGCAAGAGACCTATCCTTGAAGAGGTGCTCAGTACTTCCACGTGTAGCTTCTCGCGCACTGGAGGCTCCTCGAGCATGAAGGTGAACTCCTCCTCCCACCTCGGGTCTCTGTTCTTCTTCACGTGCTTGGTTTTCCTCTCCTCTCCTTTGAAGTAGATGCGCACGTAAGGGTTGGTGTGGTGCTTGCCTTCAACGTCTTCAGCTGAATGCACAATCACCGCTAGCACTCCTCCGCCAGCCGGTGTGCCTTCTGGAGCCTTCTGCACTGATTGCGATTCCTCGAAACCCTTTGGCATTTCTTCTTCTGTGAATGGCTTATACAAGAGCTCAACCTCCAGCCTCCCTCTATCCTTGTCAGGGGGTGCTCCATCTTCAGCACCCTCCAGAGTCTTGCGCAGTTCCAAAGTGAAGCTTTTGTGTTCGTTAGGCACCATTTCTTTCAGCGGTAGTACATTCATACCCATCTTGTCGTGCTTCCCAACCTGCATCGGACATTATTTAATACTTAGCAGTTAGATACATTATATGTATCCTCTACTCTACTCAGAATAGATTCATTACCTGTTCCCAGTCATACACACTGAACTCAAGGACCTGAGTCTGGGGATCTCTGACAGAGAATTTGTGTTCCTCATTCCACTCAGGGTTCAAATTCTTGTGCTTAACAGTGGTCTTCTTAGAGGGAATCTTGTCTTCAGAGAGCTTGATCTTAACGTATGGGTCAGCCCCACCCATCATATCTTTCTTCCTCAGCCCAGTAGCTCTCACAACTTTAACATGGACGATTCCAACCGGCCTTCTAAACGCTCTGTACATTATATAGTTATAAAATTAAGACTTTTTTAAGCAACAATGGTGATTTAAAACATGGACTGATCATTTAAAAGGAAGAAGGCAAAAAGACATACTTGGCAGGGTCAAGGATAGGAACCACAAGGGTCTTAGGCCAGAGATACATGTTTGCAACTTGATCCTTGATTTGCTCCTGTAAATTTAATCCAACAGAAACGTAAGAGAGAGAGAGAGCTACAAAAACCAAAAACGACAGATGTCCAAAATCTAGACCACACAAAAAGACTAAAACAAAATCCTCTTCAAGAAACCTGAATAAAGCAAGAGAAAGGATCATAAGAATTTTACCTGGACAAATCTGTAAAGCCCAGGGATAGACATAAGATCAGCTCCACCAAGCTTCAGCCCAAAATCAACATGCGGCTGCCACAGGAAAGCAAGAAACAAAACAATAAAGCTAAAAAAAAAAACTCAACTTCTGTCCGACTAACACAAATAAAAAGAGGCTCGAACCTTATCCATAAGAGAGACATAGATACTAGCAAAGCAAGGGAAGCTCGGAACCAACGGTTTGAGAGTGATACGAGGCTGCGCGAACACCTGAAGATCAACCACCTGAACAGTAGCCTTGAGTCCGAAAGCTTTAATAGCGACCAAGACGTTAGGATTCGCTGCCCATTTCAAGCAAGGCTCCATGATCAGCTCCTTCTCGTCGGTTAGGTAAACTTTCATCCCTTGGAAAGTGGGAGGCAAGGAGCCGAGAGTGAGAGTCTCGAAATCGACGGAGTCGATCTTGTACTTTGGGATCTGCTCCTCGATGATGGGCTTCGCTATGTTTCGGGCCNACCTGAAGATCAACCACCTGAACAGTAGCCTTGAGTCCAAAGGCTTTGATAGCGACCAAGACGTTAGGATTCGCTGCCCATTTCAAGCAAGGCTCCATGATCAGCTCCTTCTCATCGGTGAGGTAAACTTTCATCCCTTGGAAAGTGGGAGGCAAGGAGCCGAGAGTGAGAGTCTCGAAATCGACGGAGTCGATCTTGTACTTAGGGATCTGCTCCTCGATGATAGGCTTCGCTATGTTTCGGGCTNTATGTTTCGGGCTGTCTTGCAGATCGCCTTGTCGAGGTACGGCCACATGTACTCTAGGAATTTGTTTATCCAGTCAACCTAATCGAATCGATTAGAAAAAAATATCATTAGAATGCATATGTATGATGATTGGTTGATTGATTGATTGACATACGCGGTCGAAGTCGGGGTTCTTGACCCAGAGAGGGATCTCGGGGAACATACGGAGCATGGATTTGGGATCTTGGTCTGCTATTGGTTGGATTTTAGGATCCTGAAATGAGAGGATAAAA
>OVBX01002154.1:0-15984 GCA_900406325.1 Erucastrum elatum | reverse complement strand
ATATTGTAACATGTGTTAAAATATATAATGATTAAAAATATATGTACTAATATATAAGATCGTAAAAACTACTTTTATAAAAAGAATAATTTTTTATTTTTAAATCCTAAAAAAAAGATTATTTCAAAATATTATTTGATAGTTATTTTCCTTTAAAATTTGTTACATGTGTTAAATATATAATGATTAAAAATATATATACTAATAATAATAATTTTCTATTTTTAAATCCTAGAAAAAAATATAATTTCAAAATATTATTTGATAGTTATTTTCCTTTAAATTTTGTTACATGTGTTAAATATATAATGATTAAAAATATATATATACTAATATATATTATAATAAGAACGAGTTTTACAAAAATAAAATAATTTTTTTTTTGAATTGAATGTTAAATTTAATTCAAAAGAAAAACCCTTTTACAACTGTTTGTGTCCTTTCCTATTTTCCTATTCAAGATTTTGAAGAAAAAACAGAAAAAGAATTCTTTTGATGATTCCCTCAACTCTTCTCATCTGCCTCCTTTCAACCTTCATCCAACTCCTTCTCTTTCACTCAGCTAAACTGTCTTGTTGAAAACCAAAACTGTAAACCTCCTGCTAGTATCTTGTCTCCTCCTTTCTGAATGATTGAGAATTTATTTCTCACAGTTTTATCAATCAGCTTTGCAAGTAGAGTAGGTGGAGATGAAACCTCACCATGTCTTCTCATGTTTCTTTCTCTCCATACACTATGTATAGCAACCTGTATTAGGTAACGAATTGTAAAGAGAAACAGCTTCTCCTTCGTTTCATCCATTACTATCCTCATCAATTCCAGCCAGTCCACTGTGTAGCTATCACGAAGCACTCCTTTTGCTAGAATCGACCAGACTTGCTCTGAGTAGGGACACTTAAAAAACAGATGACTTGTTGTTTCCAAAGGTTCATGACAGAATATGCAAGATGTATCAATATTAACTCTCCACTGCATCATCCTACTACCAGTAGATAGTCTATCTCTTACTACCAGTAAATAAAATAAAATTTGTTTAATAGTAAAAAGGAAAAACTATTTCGTATTAAGTTTTGTAGAAATTTTCCTTTTTAAAATATAATAAACCAAAAAGATCTGAAAATATTTTATTTAATACTATTTTTTTCTAAAATCCTAATGAAGATATAATTGTAAAAGATTATATTGAGTTTGGTTCTTCAAAATTGCTAATTAATATGATTAAACATTAGTGAGAATTAGAAAACTGATAAAAATATATGATAAAATATATATTGATAACAATTTGTTTTTTTTTTCTGAAATTTGAAAGAAAAGATAACTATAATAGGTTATATGACACATTTTTCCTTTCCTAAATTTTCAACAGAATTGTGAAAGATTATTTAATATTTTTTATTTTTATTATAAATAAAAAGAAGATTTATAAAATAGAATGTTTTTTTTAAATATCCTGGCACAATAAAATTTTAAAACTTATTTAATAAAACATTAAGTTAGTACATAAAAATGTGTATAATGTAATCATTGACTAAATTGGTATATTTTACTTTCATTTTTGTTTTTACTTTTCATCAGAAAAAAGTATTAGATGAGATTGAAATTCTTTTCATTTATTTTCATATTAAACTAAAACATCCAAAAAAACCGTTGCAACGCAACGCTATATATATAAAACAGTGTATTTTAAGTGACTAAGTATTAGAAAAGCTGAAGTGATATGAATATTGGATGATGTTGATATCAATATTTTACGATTATAGTTTTTGCGGTTTATTTTGATCAAATTAATAAAGAACAAAAACTTGAACAAAAAATAACTCTATGATATTATATAAATATTAAAATGATTTTTTATCAATACAAAATATATTAAAATATAATCATATTCATATGAAAAACATGTATTATTATGTAAATATAATTAAAATATCAATTAATATATATTGAATTTTAAAATAAACATTTAATTAAAATATTTAATAATAATAATTCGGCATTATAGTACAGTTTAAAATCTAATATAGCTAAAAACCTATTTTAAATATTTCATGTTAAAATTTTCTTCCAGACTCACACATTTAACATATCTTAAACCTATAAAATATATCATATACACAAAACTAAATACTATAAATTACATAATAGCTAATAATTTTTCAATTGAATAAAAAAAAATCAACTGAAACATTCTGCAATTTCCAAATGTAAATAAAAATCTAGTATATTGTTATACGTGAACACTTTAAATAACAAAAAAAAAATCTGAAACATCCAAATCAACCTGGTTAGCCAAAACTTTTTCCAAGTATGTATGATTCTACAATAGTTCATCCGTTCAGTTTGTCAGTATTGATTGGTATGATTGTTGGAGCATATGTAAACGGTGACGCTTTAACATTTTGTTATTTTTGTTGTAATTTTTTACTTTTATTACAAACAATTTGCTAAATAGAACAAAAATTGGAATTTTAAATGAAACTAGCTGTTTCGCCTCACATTCCAAAAGTTACTTATGAATACATGTATTATAAATTTTAAGACCATCATATAATCATTGCTTATATTTGAATGCCTTATTCGAATGCCCCCCAGCCCTTCAGGTATGGACCCTATCGGCAACCCCGACGAGTCCAGATGTATTTCCACGACCGAGTATGTATGCCAATATGGACTATCTCTTTTGGAGGAAGAATAGCATTATCGAGCCAGATCAGGATAGGGACTCATACCCTTGGATAATCTGGTACATATGGAAGGCCCGAAATGACAAACTATTCAGAGGAATAGATAGAGGTCCACTGGAGCTGGTTAGATATGCAGAGAGTGAATGCCAAGCATGGTTTAATGCGAATGAAGTTATACCACCTGTGGTACAACAGATTAATAATGTGAACCCCCAAGTCCTACGCTTGGGAAATATTTGTTTGGTGGATCTTGGACGCATGATGCACAATACAGTGGCTGTGGATGGGTTTGGAAGGATAGTGGTGGACGAACACAACTGTTGGGGATACGAAATATAGTCAGACGTGAGTCAGCTTTGCACTCGGAACTAGAAGTGTTAAGTTGGGCAATGGAGAATATGCTGCAACATTCATCCTGCCAGAAATTTGGGACAGACTGTAAAGAGCTGAATGCAATGATCAAGGAACCTCAGGATTGGCCGAGCTTCGCAACAGAATTGGAAAGGATAGAGATACTGAAGATTTGCTTCCCGGATTTTGACATCACACATGTTCCACGAGCTCATAATCACTATTCAGACTATCTTGCTAAGACTGCTAGATCTTTTCATAGGGATCTCTGTTTCATTGGTTGTTCTATTCCGGTCTGGTTACCCNCGTTAAAAAAAAAAAAAAAAAAAAAAAAAAAATCATTGCTTAACTTCTCAAAACTTTTAAATCCAACATCTAACTATATAGACAGACTTTTTCATAACAACGTATGCTCCTTTTAGTTTATTTTCATCAACATATATATGATCCTTATTTCCACTTAATACAATTTTACTTTGTATTTTCGTCCGTGAAATCACAAACTTGCGTTTTTGCATTTTTTATCATTTAGCAGTTTTTTTATTAGCAAAATACTCGTGTCTATTGATAATCAATATAAATGTATTGATTACCAAGCCTAACTGAAACTACTGCAAGAATAGACCAACTTCGTCCACAGACCACATATATAAATAACTTAGAGGAGACATAAGGAAGGAGACATGAAACATTCAGCATTCATGGACCACGCTATCCACTATTATTAGTTTATTACTTAGAGCTTCGCATTGTTGATTAATTTTTGTCAGTATATATCTCTATTATTCTAGTCTCCCGACGACCAAAAACCCGTAAAAGGAAATTTATAACCACGCTTTTCCTTATATGATATAAGGAACTACTGAATAGCTTTCTGATGATAATGTTGTGATTTACCAAAAACATACATGCAAAGAATCGCTATACATAATTAATATACATATGTCGATCATCTTCTCAAGTTTTTTTTTGTTCTTCGCCATCATCACTACAACCTTCCTTGCAGTTCTAAGAACATCGGTGGCTTCACCAGCCTTTCTTCATCCAGATGAATGTAAGAGAGAAATCAGCATTTTATAAAAGTTTTGTAAAATTAGTGTCACAACTCTTATCTTTTAATCTATAACCACTATATTATCTTTGGCGTATATACAGTAAAAGCGCTTGAAGAGATTGCTTCTACACTGGGTATCACGAAACTGAACCTTGACTATGGAGACCCTTGCGATATCAAAAAGCTAAAGATTGATGTTGCTCAGGAGCCAGGGAGTGAGAACGTCATTGTTTGTGATTGTAGTATCAACAATACATGCCATATTACAGAGTTGTGAGTCTTGTTCTGCAACCGTATGTCTCTTATATATCTAATGTCTCACAAGAAAACCAAAGATTCGTGTGGCAATCAGAACGCTCAAGACCCTCAGCCTTACCGGAAAACTTCCATTAGAGTTAGTCAAACTTCCGCATCTCCGGTCGATGTGAGTTTTACAAGATGTCCTCGTTGATTTTAATCAGTTATTAGTTTGACGTTTTAGTTTGGAAGATTTTCTATTTTGTTATATGTAGCCTTTGGTTTCTCGGAAGAATGACGTTCAAGCGTTGAGAAAAGTTTATAGCAAGTTTGTTCTCTTCTTTGCAGAGACCTGGTTCGAAATTATCTTTCGGGCACAATCCCAATGGAGTGGGCTACAATGCCATATCTTACTTCCATGTTAGTCTCTCTCTCTCTCTCTCTCTCTCTCTCTCTCTCTCTCTCTCTCTCTCTCTCTCTCTCTCTCCCTCCCTCCCTCAAATGTTTCATATTCATGATTTGCCATGGCTTTTCTCTTAGCCGTGTGGGCGCAAATAATCTATCTGGGACTTTACCAGCTGGTTTAGAAAACTTCAAGAATCTGACAGTCCTGTATGTCTCTAATTATTATTGCTACATACATGTAAGTATTGTGTTTTAATCACTAGACTGACAGTAGACTAATATGACTAAATTTCAGAGCGGTTGAACTGAACCAGTTCTTTGGTCCGATACCTGATGAGATTGGTAACTTGACCAGCCTGATAAGATTGTAAGACTTTCTTATGTATCATTGGTTTTATGGGAAGAGGAAAATGTAATTTTGATATTACAAGAAGCTTTGATTTATGGGAAGAGGACAAATGTAATTTTGATATTACAAGAAGCTTTGGTTTATGGGAAGAGAAAAAATGTAATTTTGATATTTTCTAAAACTGGATATTGCAGGAACCTTGGCTCGAATCAATTTACAGGTATCCTGCCCACTACTCTTGCTAGACTGGTGAACCTTGAGGATTTGTAAGTTTTTGTTGTACTTGTAAATAGTAATCTTTAACAAACAAACCTCTCTTTGCATTTGTAATTGGAAATGTGTTTGGAATGGAAAACTTATTAGTGATGAGTAAAGTGTTCAAGCTTTGGAAAACAGAGAAAATGTTAAAGACCATGTACAATGGTTATCTTATTCAACAGCTACTTTTTAGTTTTATCCCACATAATCATTAACACTTAACTTTTGTGTTATACAATGATTGGTTTTAAAAATTCTACCATTTTATTGACATCAATAAATATTTTTAACTTTTTGTTTTTTTTCTTAATTTTAATTATCAATAAGAATTTACTAGTAAATAATATCAACATTATAATGTAAAATTATGTATCCAAAACAAATGAGCCAAGACTCTATTTATAGATAATAAAAATGATGATTTTTGAAATAAAAAAATTAGAAAAAAATATTTTTATCAAATCATTCGTTTGAAATAAGTAAGATAAATACAAATCTAACTGTGATCGATTTAAATCTTTCATATGGATTTCACTTTCATATTTTTCAACTAGTTGAATAGATTCAACTAAGATGAATCCAAGTAGTTTTTTTTCTTTTCTAACATGTCATTATAAGCTTCCAACAGTTGAATCAAATTTTCAAATACCTTACTGTACATGATGATCTAAGAAGAAAATAGCTTTTTATTGCTTACATGTTTTAGGAATAATTTGAAAACAAATAAAAGTAAAGGGAGATATTTACAGCTAGTTTGGCTAATGTTTAATTTTAAAATCACAATTATTCCACAACTATATCCAAATTATTTTCTTCTGAAATAATTATTTAAATAATTTTACAGAAATATATAAAATTATTTAAAGAGGTGGAAGAAGTTTTGATAACTTTTAAAATGTGTGGCTATATGATTATTATTTCAAAATGTTTGACCCAAAATTAAATTTGCTTTCGAACAATATACTAATTTTTAATTTAAGTTAAATATTATTAAATTTACTTACGTGACCAAAATCTGTGAGTTTGCTGTAATCTTTAGACAATTTCTAATATATTTGCTAACTTGAAAAACATAGGGATGAATTGGTAAGTGTTCTTCCAAGTGTTTTAGAAAGCTCTTGTTTATTTCTAAAGCCTTTTTCTAAAATAATAATCATGCTTTAGTTTTGAAAAATGAATACAGTAAAAAATTTAGAAAGTAAAATATATTAACTTTTGAAATCAATTTTTCTACAGCATTTATATAGTGATTTCGATGTCTTTGCAAATCTATTTAAATCTACAGCTAAAAAGTTTACAGCCTACTTTCTAAAGCCAAAATCTAAAGCTAAAGCACCAACCAATTATGTCTACAGACAAGTTTTACAATATAGATAGAATTTACTTAAATGTATTTCTTTAAAATAGTATTCATTTACATTTAGAGTAGAAATAGATAAATATCCTTCCGTAGATAAGTAGGAAATAATACGAATTCTTTTTTATATAAAAATAGATTGGAATAGATTTGGTTCAATACTATTATAAATATAAATATAAAATGAGTTGGGGATGTTTTTAGTAAGAAATTGTTTTATTAGCACTATTGTGAATTGATTATACAGTGAGAATGAAAAATGCCCATGAAAACCTATACAGGCATTTTTTCACCAAAAAAAAAAAAGGAAAACTATAGTGCATTTCTCGATTACAATTTTACAAAGCTCTAAACTAGTTTCGTCTTCCTTATGCAGTCGGATAAGTGACAATAAATTTAATGGCATCATCCCAAGCTTTATTGGCGACTGGCCTCAGCTTAAGAAAATGTAAGCTTGTGTGTTCTATACTTGGCTAGCAATATCTACGCAAGATCACCTTTAAAACCTTAAATATGAAAGTTCATGTATTTCAAAAGTAATTTTAAAACTTCAAACTTTAAGGTTTGAAGAGTAAAATTTTATTTTTGAAGTTTCAACTTTCAAAAACTTTTTTTGAGATTTCATATTTTTGTCTTTACAATTATTTATCTTTTTAAAAACAATATTAACTTTTATATGCATTATTTTAATCTTTATAAATTTCATATTTAATTAATATCTCATATGTAAAAATTGATTTAGTTAGTAACTGACATATAACTAATAAATAAACTAACATATGTTTTAAAATTCATTAGTTAATTGTATATAAGAGCACAACAAAATAACTCCATGATTTAATTTAAGTTTTTTCAGTTATCATTTATTATAATATAGTGTTTATTAATCAATACGGCATTTAATATCACTTTAATATATTTTTAATTTTTATAAAAAATATAACTTAAAAAACTTTGATTAATATCAAAGACTAAAATGAATATATATATATATATATAAGATTAAATTTAAAGTTTTATTATTGTAAAAAAAATATAGTAATCTTCAAATTGGAGGTTTAGCCAAATTAAAAATATTGTTTGTTTTGGAGAGGATAACATGTATTGGTTATGGCTAACAGATATCTATAGGCAAGCGGACTGAAAGGACCTATTCCTAATTCAATCTTCCGCCTAAGCTATCTTCGGGATCTGTAATTCACTACATATTATTTGATTAACAAACCGACCACCAAAAAAAAAAAAAAAAAAAAAAAAAAAAAAAAAAAAAAACAAACCGACCATTAAAAGAGACTGACATTTTAAGTGATCTATTCATCATATACAGGAGGGTTAGTGATATTATTGGGATAGATTCCTTTCCAAATATATCCAGCAAATCCATGATGACCCTGTATTTTATCTTCAACTTCTCATCTCTATGCTTGATTTTCATTACAATGGTAAACTAAAGTCTCTGTCCTTGTTCAGGATTTTGAGAAATGTGGGTTTGTCCGGTCAAATTCCTTCTTACGTCTGGCATATGCCACACCTAAAGACTCTGTAAGTTTCTTTTGTGATGTGTGAAGAACTTGAAAGTTTTTAACTTATCAAAATTAGTAATATGTTCCACCATGTTACAAAATAAATAAATAATGATAATATTAATTTTTTTTTGATCAAAAATAATGATAATATTAATATGTTTCACTTTTCTGCTGAGAATTTTGCATATGACTGAATGCGTATACTCACTGAGATTGTACATCTATATGAGTAAAGTTGCTGAAGGGTACAGCTATAGATTAGTCACGGCCGGCTCATGGGGTAATTATCAGATATGAAAAAAGCATCCTAGAGAGAAAAAGACAATTTTTCCTTTTGTGAGAAGGATATAGGCGTACAGTAGTTACTGCAGTGTGCAGACAACAGTTTTAGATTGTCACGGGTATGGGTAATGATCAAATGAAAAAAAGCATCACTGAGAGAAAAAGGCAAACAAAAATATTGTGGGAGCGATATAAAATAGGTAATTATTTTTTTGTGGAATATTATCGTTGCAAACATATAACTATTGAGAGACCTAAGTAAATTCAAACAATTTTCAAATATTTTCTTTGTTTTAAAAGAAGTAAATTCAAACAAACATAAATAAAACAAGTAATACTGAATAGAATTAGTACATAGACATTACAAGAAAATATACCCATAACAACGAAAAGTTACGATGAAATATTTTTCTCGTAAATTTACGTACTAACAAAAACTTTACGAATAATTCAAAATAAAATATTCGATAGTTCACTTTTTTATATAAATAGAATAACTCTATAATAGAGTTGAATTATAATTCAATAGTACCCTATTACTTTATTGTAGAGGGAAAATTAAAGTGATACAAAAAAATATTTGTAGAGTAAACCTCTTTGTTACTCTATTATAAAGTAAAAAAAAAATGAAACTGGATTGAAGCTATTGGATCATCTTTAATGGTTCACTCTATTTCTAATCAAAATAGAGTAACCTGGATTTTATTCTACACCTTTTGAAAAAATGATAAAAACTTCCAAAATCAGTTTTGTTGTCTAGCTGCAACAACCGTCTTTTTGATTGGTACATGGTGAGTCTGTGTTTCGGTGTTGGAGCAGCATTACCAATTGATAGATTTCTAACTGTAGATCTTTTATGTTATTTTATTTTATAGTAAAAATAAAGTGATAAACAAAAAAAATAAATGATCTCTAATGATACATTTTATTTCTTTATTTAAAAGTAGAATTGAACTTTACTCCAATAATACTTTATTTTATAGTATAAAATAGAATAATGAACAAAAAAATGGACTGCTCTATATATATATAGTAACTCATTTTTTGCCCTAATGTAAAGTAAAATATAGAGTGAGGTTTGAGCATTTTTACTCTAAACACTATTTTAGAGTGAAAAAATAGTGTTTAGAGTAAAAATTGGAAATGTTCTTATAGATTTAACTCATATTTTATTTTATTATAGAATGAAGAATAAAATATTATTAAAATACTTTTACTGTAAACTTTATTTAAAGTAGAATGGAGTTGGAGATATTAAATCATTCGTATCTTCTTCTTTTTGGTTTTTTGTTTCCTGATTTCATTCTATATGTTAGATTGACATTTCCGCTGTATTATCATCATCTGTCCTTATCTTATGATGCTCTGATTGTCGAAATCTAGTTGATTGTTTGATATGTATGTGCATACCAAAAAGGTCAATTAATATATTTTTTAGCATGGTGTTTGCTGCAGTGATTTATCGTTTAACAATTTGAGTGGTGAAGTTAAGTCACTAGAAAACGCACCCGAATATACGTAAGTATTCTAAACTAAGCATAAGAGTTTTAAAAAGTTGAAGAGCTTCTAATGTGATCATAACAGAGACTTACTGTAGACTAATATATTGTTTCAACGTGGTATTTTAGCTATTTGAATGGCAACATGCTTTCAGGAAACGTTGGATCTGGTGCTTTCCTCAATAATGAATCTTACATGTACGTTTTCAGGACTTCACTTGTTTGTATGACTCAAGAAATTTACGCCTACGTCAGCTAATCATCTTCTTGGTTTTGTATGTTTGGTGAATCTTCAAAGTGATCTCTCCTATAACAATTTTTCATACCCATCAGGCTGCCCAGACAAGAGGTATGGACATGAAATCGTAGTATTGGTTAGATCTTCTCTCCATTTGTTTATAACCTACTCTGTTGAAGTTTTGTTCTCACTTCCTGTTGAATCAGTAACATTAATACATTCCGGAGCTCATATTTGCAGAAAAATTTGTTAGTATTGTCACCGTCCAACAATCGAACAACTAGAATGAGGTGCACTTAGTAATCTAATGCTTTTACATACTGAAAGAAAAATGTTTTGAATGGCTCAATATAATCCTCTCTTGCAAATAATTGTGAATCAAACTCGAAAATAACAACTAAGAAACTAAAGAGACAGTGATTGAGCTAAATATCCTCTTATAGTTTTTATATTAATTGTGTGAATTAATAAATTATAATCTCTTAGATTACTTTAGGAAAACTACCTAATCTACCCAGATGTCAATCTGCCTAGCCCCACGACGACCACATTGTGAATGTGGTCTTTTACGGATGCAATGAATTTTAAATCACTTTCATAATTAGCATTCTTATAATGTCATTTTTTTTTCAACAGAACTGGACTTCTACCATGTGCTGGTCCAATAAAGTGCAGTTGTAAGTGCATATTGATCCGCTAAACTTATTTTTAAAATGACATAATCTTATTGTTGTCTATTTACCCTGTTTTTATCAATTGTAAATCAACGATCTCTACATATAAATTGTGGTGGAGACAACGTAGTTATTACAAACACTTCTCATAAAATAACTTATCAAGCTGATAACAGTGAAACCAAAGCCGCAACAAATCATCACAATATAAACTGGGGAGTTAGTAGCACGGGTTACTTGTCGAATGATATATACTTCATTACACCTAGTTTTAAACTATCTGAGGATTCTCCTCCTTTCTATAAGTCTGCCCGACAATCTGCTCAATCTCTAGTTTATTATGCGTTTTGCTTGGAAAATGGAGCCTACAATGTGAAACTCCATTTTATGGAGATTCAGTTTTCTGACGAAGAACCCTACAGTCGTCTTGGCAGGCGCATATTTGATATCTATGTTCAGGTAAAAGCGTCAGTGTTTAGTGAGTAATTTTTTTAATGAAATACCCAAAACTGAAGTTCATTTGATTTTGTCCGTTTTCTCTATTACCAGGGAGAATTGTTCTGGAGAGATTTTAACATCACAGAGGAGGCCAGTGGAACTAGGAAGCCCGTTTTGAAAGAAGCGAGTGTAAATGTAGCCAATCATTTGTTAGAGATTTGGCTGTATTGGGCGGGGAAGGGGACAACTCTCATTCCCAAAAGAGGAAAGCATGGTCCTATTATCTCTGCCATCTCCTTGTGTCACAGCAGTTAGTACCTACTTTATTTTAGTACATATCTCAAGTCTCTACTTTAACAACCTTACTCCTTATCCTAATTTTTTAGTGTCTTTCTTCACATCAAGTTGTTTCACTCTCAAGTCGCCATAACTTCAAATTATCACTTTCATCTTATTAACATTTGTTTCTGCCACCTAACGTGAATATTCATCTGTCAAAATTTCAGGTTTGGAGCCAGGATGTGGAGGTACTAAGACAAAAAAAAACTACTTTGTTAAGAATTTGATAACTGTTGTATATATATTTACAATTTTCATATCTCATTTGCAGTGGAGAAAACAAAACATCACACTAGTTATCCATTAATATTCGGGTTAACAGGTGCCTTATTAGCAATTATGCTCTTGGCTTTGGGATTATATGCTCAAAAAAGATTCAGGGGAGACAAGAATAAAAGAAAACGAGGTAACATAGTTCACATTGTATGAATTGGTCATCTACATAACTGGTTCATTTTAGCCATTAGTGATGATTTTCCCTTGGGAACCTGAAACATAGATTTGAGAGCCCAGGGTCTGCAAACGGTTTGCTTTACTTGGAGGCAACTCCAAGCTGCTACAAACAATTTTGATGAAGCCAACAAACTTGGAGAAGGAGGCTTTGGATCGGTATTCAAAGTATGAAATAGATGCCAAGTTATTCTGAAATGTATATACAAAGAAAATATGGATTTGTCTGGTTTTTGCCATTGATGAGAAACTTAATGCAGGGAGAACTGTCAGATGGAACCATCATAGCAGTTAAACAGCTTTCTTCCAAGTCATGCCAAGGAAACCGCGAGTTCGTGAATGAGATAGGCATGATCTCAGGTCTTAATCATCCAAACCTTGTCAAGCTTTATGGATGCTGTGTGGAGAAGAATGAACTGTTACTTGTGTATGAGTACATGGAAAATAACTCCCTTGCTCTGGCTTTGTCTGGTATATAAAAGTCATTTAGCTTTTCTATGCATTTTGAGTCTTAGTCAAGTATGCATATATGCAAGCTCATGTGAAGTGTTGTTGTAATATCTCTTGCTTTACATCCATTGCCAGGAAATAGCTCCTTAAAACTGGACTGGGCAGCATGACAAAAAATATGTGTTGGAATCGCAAGAGGAATTGATTTCCTCCACCAAGGATCCATGATCAGGATGGTTCACTGTGACATAAAGACCACAAATGTGCTTTTAGACGCTGACCTAAATGCAAAGATATCTGACTTTGGATTGGCTAGGCTCCATGAAGCAGAACACACTCACATTAACACCAAAATTGCAGGAACCATGTAAGAGCCGATTATGAACCAAAACCAGCACTCTGACCATTGATCAATATATATCAATCTTGGTGAATTAACCGAGAAGGCAGACGTGTTCAGCTTCGGGGTTGTGGCAATGGAAATTGTTAGTGGGAAGAGTAATATGAAACAAACGGAAAGTGCTGATCACATCTGGCTTATAAATTGGGTAACCGTGGAGCTTTTCTTCTTTTAGCCGAATCACAATTTTAATAGTTGACTCTGTATATTTCTGATGTGGGACAATAATATGTTAAGTTAGATTGGCTTCTAACCTAATATTGCTTAAGATCATTTTAACCTTCTGATGTGGGACTATGTTTTGTTTTTACATTAAATGTCAGGCTCTGACGCTGCAACAAACAGGGGACATAATGGGTATCGTTGATCCAGTTCTCGAAGGTGAATTCAACAGCAAAGAAGTAGAGAGGATGATCAAAGTTTCTCTTGTTTGCACAAACTCATCTCCTTCCCTAAGGCCAACGATGTCAGAGGCAGTGCAAATGCTTGAGGGAGAGATTGAAATAACACAGGTTCTGTCAGATCCTGGTTTATATGGAAATGACTGGAACATCACAAAGCTGAGGGCCACTGATACACATGGTAGCTCAAGCACGTCTGGTTTGACTGATCAAACAGCAACGACAATGAAATCATCTGTTTCTGGTGCTGATCTCTACCCGTCATACCCCGAATCCATGATCTTAAACTCCACAGTAGACTTTTCTTCCCCGTCACTCTAACATCAAAAACTGTGTGTGCAATGCCTTGTATCTGATAAGAGACGAAAGGCTTGTAAGTTGCCTTTTACATTCACATGTGAAAGTCTTATCAAAACCGGAGTGTATCTTTTTATGAAAGTCTCTAGTGGTCGCTGAACTAACTATCTCTCTTCCAACTTTGGTTGAGCAATTTTCTGAAATTATTTACATCAGTTTACTCCATTGAATGGACTCGAGTGGCATGCAAAGAAACACAAAAGAATTACTCGATGATTATCAAATTAAACCTGAATTTAATTGTTTGTTTAAATACGTTAGAAACAAGGGAAAATTTAGAAAAATGCACCTAAATAAGATTATAATTTGAAATCTACACTATCTATTTTAGTTTTTGGAAAAATACACTTATGCATATATATATATCTACCAAATTGTCCAATCTTAATATTTCTTAATTTCTAGTATATATTTTTAATTTTTTTTTTTTAAAAATCGTTAGAGAATCTACATAATATCTCTCTAATATACCTAAACAATATACTTCCATATCTTTTTAATATATCTAAATTTTTAATATTGTTTTGATATAGAACAAATTAGTAAAATATACAAATTAAATCAATCTCTTAAGTAAATTAATCGGCTTTCATGTCACGTAAAAAGAAGAAGAACAAGCTAAGGTGATGAATGAAAATTAGCGTTCTTTTATTCATATCCAAAGTAAAACAAAATAAGCACATATGTGAATACATCATATTAGGAGTTACTTGGTCCTGGTATACTTCAAGGGAGAATGAAAATTTTGAAGAAAATACAACGTGATTTGTCTATATAAAGTTAAGAAACAAATATCTATATAAATTTCATGATAGAGTCAAAATAAATCATAATATATTTATTTTATAATGTCTTTGTTGTTGTAAAAATTTAAATGGTAAAATAACATATTTATCTTAAAACATATATTTATCTTAAACATAATTAACTATAATATTCTTTATTTTCGAATTTATATCTTAATTACTGAAATATCTAATTTGGATAAAAATGTAAATTTATGTTTAAGAAAGTGTATTTTCCAAAAAAAATTAAAGGCAGTGTATTTTTCAAATTTCAAATCTTAAATAGGGTATATTGCAAATTGCCCCAACAAGCAAATGTCGTTTTTATAAGTTTTGATATTGTTTATCTAACCTTGTTTATCTTGGAAAAAGATACCACTAGAGGAAAGTATAACTGACCTCGCTAGTAATCCTTAGGGCAGCTCCAAAACTCCAACCAATTTCTTTTTTTTCTCCAAAATACAGTTAAAGTGAATATGGAATAACAAATGCTCCAACCAAACTTCATATTGTACTCAATTTTGAAATTTACTCCATAAATTAAATAATCTATTTTTTTTTGTTCATGATTCCACTATGGAATAAAGAATAAAATAGAATCGGAGCAATTTTACTCTATTTACATTTTTATTCTATTTTGAAAAAGGAAAAAAAATTTACACTAGAGATATTCTTACAAGAGCAGACACCGTTTTTGAACAAGTGGAACATTGTTCATCTCACCGTTATCTTTTTTCTTTATATCACCAGTTATCTCCAAGATCAATTTCGACGCATTATGGCAATCTTGACAAATGCTAAAAGTTATTCGGCACAGGAACCGAACAGGCCTGTAGCAAATCGAGGCCTCGAGTTAAGAAACTGAATCCTTCACTAGCAGTGTCCAGAGCCATTTAATACTTTAGAGTNAGAGCGATGCCTCTGTAGAAGGTGCAGAGTAGTTGCACGTTGTTGTATCCATGATGTGGACAGTCGCGTTGGTAGGACTTGAATCTGTTCCAGGTATCCTTGAAAGATTCTCCAGGTTCCTGAGTGAATGTAGCAATTTTCCTTCTCCAGTCCTCAGCACGTGACTCATCAAAGAAGTTACGCAGGAATGCGTTTTTGATGTCCTTCCAGGTAGTGAGAGAACCTGGTGGTAGTTGTCGCAGCCACTGCAAAGCTTCTCCTGATAGAGAGTATTTGAAAAGCTTGCAGAAAAGATAGTCTTCAGGGACTCCGTTGGCTTTGATGGAAGATATAATATCTTCGTATCTTTCCAGATGATCCATAGGATGCTCATGAGATAACCCACAGAAGGGTATCTGTCCTACGAGACCGCAGTACTGCGGCTTGAGCTCGAAATCTCCTCTCTGAATAGCAGGAGGGCGGATAGCTGATCGGTTGGTGTAGAACTGATCTGGACGGTTGTAATCAGCCAGGGTTCTAGCTCCGTTGGCTTCATCTGCAG
>OVBX01002153.1:0-21592 GCA_900406325.1 Erucastrum elatum | reverse complement strand
AAGGCATCCGAGTTTCATAATAAAAAGTATCTTTCAAAGTCATCTTTCTCAAAGTTCTTTAGAGTCGAGATTCTCCAAGACCTCCGGGAGGTTCTTCCTGCCGAAGAGTTGCCGCGGGGATCTGTTGTACGTGAGCGATGTGTGCGAGCATCGCGGGGTGGGGTGCGGAGACGAGCATTTAGGGGTGTTCAGAGGGGTATTTCGGGAATTTATGAAGTCGAAGACGTGGCAGTGTCTGGTGAGGAGACAGGCTGAGCTGGAGGTGAAGTTTAGGTGTTCGTATTGCGGAGGGCGCGTGTGGAGCATGAAGGCCGCGCGTCTTGTTCCTAAGAGCGCGGCGAGGAGGCTGGGATCGAGAGACGGTGGGCTTGAGTTCTTTGTTTGCGTTAACGGTCACGTGCACGGCACGTGCTGGTTGATTCCGCTCTCGTCGGAGGAGGAGGAGGAGAGTGTTGTATTCAGTGGTGAAGAAGAGGATGACAGCGAGGATTTGTGTTGGCTTTGAGAACGCTTAAGTTTTGATAATACTACTGTTGATTTGCCCACATTACCACCTCGAGTTTAATCGATTTGGATCTGTAGATGGCCTGCTAAACATATTTGGGCTGGTGGATTCCAGAATGAAAATGACATTTACAATAGTAAGAATTTTTTATGATGTATTTATAATTTTTCTAATGAAAAAACCCCTAAATCTTTGTACTTTTGTAGTATTACTAATGTGTTTGATGATTCTCTATTTTCTAGTGTGGAAAAACAAACATTAGTTGTCCTTATCATTTCCTTCTTTTTGTGTGATATAACCACAGCTTCAAATCATAAAACAATGTTAAAGAGAATATTTATAAGATTTTTCTCTCAATTTTTCCCAGGAGGAAAATGTTCTATGTATTACCCCTTTTGGTCCCCCCACCTTCTACCCTTCACCCAAATCACATAGCTTTTTTTTTTTTTTTTTCACTCTATTCCAATCTCTACCCCATTCTCAACAAAGAAACAAATATACCCCTCCCCCCTAGTCTGACAAAAAACATTCCTACAAATATGAAAAAGCAAGAAAACTGCCAAAACTAAACAAAGTTTTTCCCATTCTTTAGATCTTTTGACGCATTTGAGTTTCTCCATTTGCCTCAACTTTTAGTTTCTTTTAACACCTTGTAAGTTTTATGATTTCAAAGGTATTTCCCTGATGACTTCCAGATCCTACTTCCCCCAAGTGCTATCACTAACACAGTGCAATCGTCATGATATTTTCTTCTATCTCCTTGCGGTATATCCAGCAGCTCATGAAACCCCATTCCTAACAATCATAATCATTAATCACCAAATTCACAAACTTATTACTATCAATTAATCATACAAAGATGTTTTATATTTTACCAGCTTTCTTTGCTGCACGGACTAGAAGTTCTTGTATAACATGTTGAGCAGGATCTCCATCTGGAAACTTCTCCATAGCAAGAGAAACAACTTCCTCATTGCTCAGGTATTGGTACAAACCATCAGATGACAGAACCATAAACTGATCGCTCTCTGTTAGCCTGTAGTGACGAAGAGACGGTGTGCATGATATGTATGGATCCGTCCCAATGTATTCATTTCTAAACATTTCCAGTAACGAATCGTTCAATTTAGGCTGCAATTATCAAACACTCCTTTGTTAGAATAACTGAATGGTATTTATATATATTTGTGAATTTAAGTGAACGATTTTTCTCTAACCTGCTTCAAGAACCCTGCTCCAAACGCTCTCGTCACCTTAAGCCGTCCTTTCACTCTGTCGTTCACTATGCACTGGCTGTCATCGGGGTGTTCGTTTTTTATCCTCGTTACTTCCTGAGTTCATCAATGGAAGTTTAAGACTGTGACTTAGATAACAAGTAACCGACCAAAAAAAAGGATTAAGAAGATTGCAATAGGTAAGACTTACTTCTTCGATGCTCGTGCTGTGATCTGTTGTCAGCTGCAACGCAACCAGTTTCATGTTCTGCGAAGGTGTTTCATTGTTCAATGTAGCATCTTCATCACCCACAACTGATGAAGGCTCTTTGTTTCCATCATCCCTGTCTGAATCATTGCATCCATCTTCTACTCTTCCTGTCTCAACACTCACACCCGCTTCTTGAACCTGATACTGCGCAACGAGAGCCCTACTATCCCCTATATTCATTACAAACACATCATCATCTCTCATCAGCGCAACCAGCAAGCAAGAACCCATCAACGCAAGCTCAGGGTTTGTGTCCAGAGCCTTCTCAGTCATCTCTAAAAACGCTTGCTCCGTGGCTTCAAGACCATTCGACATCGCCTTTAGAACCAACTCGTGATCAACCGTGCCCACCTTTCGTCTCTCCTTCCTCTTCTCAACCGGTTCTTCTACTACCTCCTCCGTTTTACTTTCCTCCACGCCAAACTTCCACGGTAACAACTTCCTCCCTGAAACTCCTTGCTTAGACAAACCCTGCTTCAGTTTCGACAAAAGCAACCATCTCTTACTTCCCACGGACACAGCATTGCCTCCACTGACAGCGTCCTCCACTGAGAAAGCAAACCTGTCGGAACCTGAAAGATCCAACGCATCTTCTGCTTGTGCCTCTGCAAGAAGCTCATGCAGCCTTTTCCTCACCTTAACTTCCACCACTTCTTCTTTCTCTGGACAGCTGGAACTTGCTTCTAACTCTAGATTACTACTATCTTCCTCCAGCTCCCAGAACAATCCCTTTAACTCACTATGAACAGCACGGTAGAGATTAGCCATCAGAAACTCCGGCGCGTCGGGTCCGTTGAAACCGTCGTAGATTCCGGCGAACAGCCACCCTTGCTTCTCGAAAACCGCTAGCTGCACCCTGTCCTCTCCAGCTTTCCCCAGCGCCCACTGCAAATCGTCCTCCTCTCCGCCACAAGCCGCCGTAACGCCGCCGTCGTGTTTCACAGTATTCTCCTTCTTAGCGCCGCCGACGAAGCTCGACACCGGAAGAACCCACGGCCGCTGCTTCGTGTGCCACGAAAGGCTCTTCTTCTTCTTCCGTCTCTTCTTGCCGCCGCCGCCGAGCGGCGCCGAGAAATGTTCAGATCTCGAAACCTCTCCGGATGACGGGTCCAATGGGCCGGAAGTCGCGCCTCTCTCGATGGGCCCAGACATGAAGAGCCCAGTTCGTTCACCTAACGGAACCGTCTGTAACGGAAGAGCGCTAAACGACGACGTTCCCTCGAAGCCGTTAGCATTGACCACACTGTTCCTCCTAACGCCTCCGCCGAAAGTGTTGTTGACAGTGGCATCGTCGTAAATATCTTCGAGCTGGAAGACGGTTTTGGAGTTGGAGGCGTTGGCGCTCACCGAGGCGCCGGAGATTGCTCTGAACCCGGTTTGGAGCTGGTCGGATGATCCGGAAGGTCGGATCCGACCCGGAGATAACCGGAACGAACCGGGAGGAGAGACGAAGCGATCGGAAGGGAAGGGGGAGAGGAAGCGGTTAGAGGAAGGGACGTAGCAGTAAGAGTGGCCTAGCGTCTCGTCTAAGGGATCGGAGAGAGAGTTGATCTGATCGGAGTGAGTCGGATGACGTTGTGATGATGAGTGGTGGCGGCGGTTACGGTGGCCTTGATTGAAGCAAGGTAAGGCGGAGGAGAAGCTACTTCCCATCACATTTGATTACAATTAAAACAAATTTTTAATTTTCCGAGAAAATAAAAAACAGCGACAGAAAATTTCTTAGGCGATTTTGAATTTGAGAGAGAGAAAAGAGAAGAGTTGTGTCTTTTTTCTTTCTGATTTAAATATGTTTTCCTTTTTTGAGCTGAGACGACTTTAGTGGTTTTGAATTAGCGGAAACATTTGACTCTTTTTTTTCGCTTTTTTTTTCTTGGCTCCATTAAGTAAATACCACCACCAACATTCTCTCTTTATTACAAAATCACCCTTGTAAGTAATATTCTTAACTCTTTTTGAACTTAACCAAGAATATTTATAATTTTGACCAGAATAATTAGTGTACTAAAAGAGAAACAAATCATTTTGTTCAAGTATAACTAGAAATTAGTGATTTTGTACTTGTACACTTTCCATCGTTTTTTGTTTTAATATATTGTCACTAGAATTTCTTTTATGTAAATCATAGTTTCAGTCAGTTTATAAATTATTCTAGACTTTGTAATCAACTTGCTATAATCAGATAACTTGACATTGCTCACGTTATTCTTTTCTTTAGTTCAGAAGACTTCAGGTTTATAAAGTACTGAACTAATAATTTCTTGGAGCTTTAGATATAGGATATAGTTTTACTGAACTAAAAACTAATCTAAAGAAAAGAATCTCCTTTGGAAATATTATTCCTTACTTTTATATTGGGTCATAGAGAAAAAGAAAAGGCGAAGGGTCAAATGGGGGAGAGATCGAGGCTCGGGTTTAAAGGATTCTTGTATAAGCCTTTTGTCATTTGCTTTGTTAGCGCTCATCGGTCTCTGGGACAATGACAATTTGCGTTTATGCCCTTCTGTTTTCACCTTCCCATCCACCAAATCAAATGACAAAAATAATCGAATACCGTTTGATTTATGATGCAACATAATGCAAAAAGAATGATGGATATCACACTGCGCGAAAAATCTGCATGTTTCACACGGAAAATTACATGTGTTTCATGTCAGTCTATGGTTTTCTTAATGAAATGTCTGCTACTTAATTAAATGAAAACTAGTAATAATGGTGACTTAATTACGATTAAGAAACGTAAGGTCCACGGAGGACAGGATCAAAGAACAATAGTCAGCGAGGTGTTGACAAGTGGATCCCACCTCGTAGAGACTCCTTCGCTGGAACGACGTCATACTTGTCGGATTCCCTTTCCCGCTAAGACTTCTTGTCTTGTCCCCCTTTCATTTAAAATTATTACTTTTATTCACTTTAATAGTACTTGTTCATCAAGATTTTCAGACTTTTGTTTCAGTTTAGGCTACAGATATTCAAACTTATCCACTTCAGGGTTCAGGCCAAGGCTATCGTAAAGTCTGAAGATTAATCTTATTTTTGCTAATGTGTTAAACTCTTTAAACGTCTCAATTCACGAATGTACAATTTTAATGAGTAGTATAATGTAATCAGCTGTATGTAATATAAATTATTTTGTAGATAACCGAGGAGTTTGACTTTTCCATAAACGTTACGTGCCGTCGAGAATGGGCAAAGTCACTACTCCAACTACCACTCACTATTCACAAGTCACAGCCAGGAAAGCCCTTTGCATATATCATCGAGGAAAATGCAATTCAAGGTTAAAGTTTTCTTTCAACAAATCTACAAACAACAAAAATGATTTGAATTTAAATCAGAAACGCGTCTACTTTAGATGTGTACTTTAAAGGGCATGACTTCTTGTGTAAATTTAATCCTAATCCCATACTTTATAGACTTTTTTGAGTTAATTTTTATGTTTGGATTTGCTTTGTAAGGCAGGGAGATTGTCAAATTTGGAACGCGTCAGCTACCCACTGAACCACTAGAAAAAGAGATTTGGTTACTGAATTTATTCACACCTAAGGGTCATCAAGTTTGATGGGACCTAAGTTGACCTAAACTTAATTTCACACACATAATAATGATATGACGCTGTTTTAAAAAATGACAAGTATAATTTCTACATATTTTTAGAATGTATAAATGTAATACCAATCAACACGTACAACACTGACCACGTATCGTGGAAATTAAAAGATTAGATCACATGTACTACAGCAGTAGGCATTTTGGTCTCAAGTACTGTCGTGCCTGTGTATAATGTCTCGATTTGATGGGACAAAAACACTGATCTTTTCTTTTGGTTGCATACTGGGCATAAGTTCCAGTTGAATCGAATGTTGATGTCAACCTTAAAAAGCATTTTTCAAAAAAAAAAAAACCTTAAAAAGCAATCCTTGCATGCAATTTTGCATCTTATCTGTCCTGCTCGTATGTCCCGGTCTATACGTTCGGTGAGTTCAAGAGACAAAGCACATTTACGCAAAGCCTAGGGTCACAGCGCAAATAGCCTAACTACAATAACAATCGGTAACCGTCTGATCTACGGAGAGCAGTTTACTTTGATAATCATTACTACGGTTGATTTTGGAGCTTACTGTAAGCTTAAACACTTTAGAAATACATTCGAGTTGATAAAATGTTATTTTCTTGATCTCGATAAGAAGTGAACTTCTGGGCATCAGTTTATCATAAAAAGTAACATCAATAAGATTCAGACGCAAATTACCCATGAAATAAGATTTCATCATATGCCCAGCTAGATTGAGTGAACTGTCAACATTTAAAACATTCTTAATTCCAATTTATTAACATAAAACATTCTAAAATTCAACAATAATAAAGTGGAAGCAAATCAAAGAATTTAAACTACAACTTTGAATCTGAGAATCAGTTCTCCAAGGTGAATAAACATCAATATAATATCAGTCGCAAATTACCCATTTGTTTTATGAGATTCATCATCTTCCCAGATTCAACTACTTCAAATAAATAAAAACAAAAAAACAAGTCTAATTAAGAAAAATATAAAAAGGCTGAGTCGATCAGAACCTGTCGAGATATCACAATAACATCACAGAATGTTTCAGGGGATTGACAGACTTTGTGAATTTTCTATCGTCACCTCGACTTAAACGTTAAACCCATTATTTTCTAGATTTTAAAACCCAAACCAAACAAGAAAAACGAACTCTTATTTTCTCTTACTGAAGAAGAAGAAAAAAGGATTTGGAAAAAGCTCACAACTTCGTCTACGCACAAATAAAGACCATGTCTATTACACAACAGAAAAACATACACAATTTAAGACACGAAACAGTGAAACACAATCTGCTACTCCTTTGTTTGGACTTTTGACTTTTGAAGTTGGTTGTGGTGCATTTATATAAATAAGGGACATTTAGGTGAATATACAAATTTTGGTACAAAATTGGCGAAAGGTGTTTTTTATTTAATAATTGGAGAACATTGTGTTCTGCGAGCGTAAAATGACACAGCTATCCTCGCGTTACTCTGACCTACTTCTGTTCTTCTTCAGTTGCCGGTTGCTTTGTCACGTACTTGCCACATGCATTTATTAGGAGAATAAGACGGAAATCTGTTCTTTGTATATTTATCCACATTATTAATACCAATTCGTACAAAATGACATGGAGAAAAGCCAGACAACATGCGAGAGTGATTTTCAGTTTAATATACAGTATTCATACATACTAAACAATATTTTCAATTCATACACACTAAATATAAATAGATAATTATAAAACCAACATCAAAATTTTTAATCACTAATACCCTAAACTCTTACAACAATTAGCACTAAACCCAAAATCACAACTTCATTTAACCCAAATGGCAAGGTTAAAAGTTTGGTAGCATGAAAATAAATGAACCAAATACATAATCTTTATACATATGGTTCAAGAAGTAGTAATTATTCATACAGTAATTAGCACTAAATCCAAAATCATAACCTCAGTTAACCCAAATGGCAAAGGTTAAAAGTTTGGTAGCATGAAAATAAATAAACTAAATACATACTCTTATACATATGGTTCAAAAAGTAGTAAATATTCATACAATAATTAGAACTAAACCCAAAATCATAACATCAGTCAACCCAAATGGCAAAGGTTATACGTTTGGTAGTCCGGAAAAAAAAACCAAATACATATTCTTTATACATATAGTTCAACAACTAGTAACTATTACTACAATAATTAGCACTAAACCCAAAAACATAATCTCAGGTAACCCAAATGGGAAACGCTTGTCGTTTGTTTGGATTATAATAAAATATTTAACCAAAAGAAATAATTAAAAACTATCTAAGATATAACTTTAAATATCTGAGTTAGATCAAAGCTAGCTTCAGTATCTTTTTTAAAAAAAAAATATGGATTAAATCAAAGTTAGCAAAAGAAATAATTAACCAGTTTTTTTTCCTCACGATTCCAACCATTATAAACTCGTATATTGACGGTTCTAACCCATTGACGAAGATTCTCAGTACAATACATGATTTTAAACTTGATTTTTGCTTAACTTCAGAGTTTTAAAACGTTTTGATCCAACACGCTACGGTAAAGGTGCGGCTAGCGTTTTGATCCAACGAAATAACCTACTACACATATCAAGTTTCCATAGTAGTTCCTTGAATGAGAGATCTTTTTTATCGAAAACGAGAAATCTAAAATCATAGCCACAGCCGCCACTGTCGTCTCCATGCCTTCCTCTCCTTTCTCGATTCCACTTCCGGCTTCTGAGACGCAACCGGCTTGACAATCCTCCGCCAGCCGTACATCGGCGTCGTTAATTTTGGCCGCTTGGTCGACGGTGACGGCGTCGTTATCTTTCTCCATGGCCATGATTATAGGCTAGATCTTTCGAATCAGGGTGTTTTTGTGAGAGGAGATGGTGTCAAAAAGATAATTATTCAAGAAAATAAATCTATCATTTAAATCAAAAGCATAAAAGATAAATAAAAAGGCTATGTCAAGTTTATCTCTGCGTTGAGACCGGTTGAAATAGGGGTAAAACTGGATTTATGAAATATGAACAGTACCATTGCCATCTACCTAATAAAATAAGTTTCTATGTATATCCACCGCAATTTCCCTATAAATAAATCAATCGAGACGGGATTAAAAGAAGACGCCCTAATTCTCTGTGATTTTATTGGGCCTTTTAAATGCTTATTTTTATATAATTTAACGGGCTTCTTTGTAATGTGATTGTTTTGAATCGAATTGTTTCACTATTTAATAAAAAAGAAATCGATAACCAAACCGGTCACATCCCTTCGGAAACCGAAATCCGGTACAAAGAAAAAAACCAAACCGGTACAAAGAAAAAACTATCCTTTTTGTTTCGGTCTAATCCACTCCTTATTGTTGCAGAAGAAGTGAACAATGGCGGTCCTCGAAGCTGCTCTCTCCATCCTCTCTTTCTCCTCCTCCTCTTCTTCATCCTCATCCTCAAAACCTCATCTCTTCTCTAGGCAAAAACCCACCTCCTTAACTCTTCGAATCCCCAGCAATCTCTCTCTCAGCTTACCTCTTCGCGCCGGCGGCAATAACTCTCAACGTCTCGTCTCCGTATTCTCCTCCGTCGCAGAGGAAGAAACTCCCCTCACGGAGGAGAACACCGAAGAAACCCAGACGACGAATCTCAAAAGAAAGCTCTTTGTATTCAATCTCCCTTGGTCTATGAGTGTCAACGACATCTCCAACCTCTTCGGACAATGCGGAACTGTCTCCAGCGTCGAGGTTATTACACTCATACAACTTACATTCTTGTTTTTGCGCTTTAACACAACCTAAAGTTCGAAACTTTACTCAGATTATAAAGCAAAAAGATGGGAAAAACAGAGGATTCGCTTTCGTGACAATGTCTTCCGGTGAAGAAGCTCAATCCGCTGTTGAAAAGTTCGATTCTTTCGTAAGTTATATACTTTCTTGTTCTTGTCTTGGCATCATTGTGTGTTCTTTTGATTTTATATGTTTTTTTTTTATCAGCAAGTCTCGGGGAGGATCATAAGGGTGGACTTTGCGAGAAGGTTCAAGAAACCTCCTAGCGCTCTTCCTCCTCCTTCTCCTTCCCCTAAAGAAACACGTCACAAACTCTACGTGTCTAACCTCGCTTGGAAAGCGAGATCGACTCATCTACGTGAGTTCTTCACTGCTGCTGACTTTAACTTGGTTTCAGCTCGTGTTGTTTTCGCTGACCCTGGTGGGAGAGCTTCTGGTTATGGATTTGTCTCGTTCCTTACTAGAGAAGAAGCTGAGGATGCAATCTCTAAACTTGACGGGAAGGTATAATATAAAGTTTGCTATCTTTCTCTCTTTAAGTATGTTGAGAGTTAGTTGAATACTATTTGTTTTTTTCTCTGTAGGAGCTAATGGGCAGACCTATCAACCTAAAGTTTAGTTTGAGAACCGCCGGTGAATCTGAAGATAGTAGTAACACAAAAGAAGACAACAATACTTCTGAAGAAGAACCTGAAGAGGCTAGTGACACAACAGAAGTCTCTGAAGAAAAACCTGTGGAGTGATATTCTTTTTCAGTTTATTCTTCACTACACATCTTTATTGTAAGAACACAAAAAATAGAATTTATTTGGCAAACTAGACTTCAAAAACCTTGCTAATGTAATGTTGAAAATCACCAAGCCATTTCGTATCCTGTAGTAGCTTCATCATACCTAGTAAGTTCATCAAACGAGGCACAGCTTCCTGTTTGGTAATGTCTTCCTCCTTTGATCTTCACATTGACGACATCCCTCGTTTTACCCATGAACTGCCCTGTAGAATACGACCTCGAAAATCGCCAAGCTGAGGATGCTTCCATAACCCTTTTGCTTGAACTAGTTGTAGTAGGAGTGTTTTCCTCAAACATGACACTGCTTCCTGTTTCGTAATGTTTTCTTTTGGTCTTATCCATCGTCTTAAACATGAAATGCCCTGTAGAATGCGACCTCGAGAACCGCCAAGCCGAGGCTTCCATAAGCCTTTTGCTTGAACTAGTAGTAGTCATGATGCTTCCTGCTGTTTGGTAATGTTTTCCTTTGGTCTTCACATTGATGACATCCGTCGTCTTAAACATGAAATGCCCTGTAGAATGTGACCTAGAGAAGGCTTCAGGAAACCTTTTGCTTGAGCTAGCGGATGGAGGGTTCATTTCTTCATGGTTTAGGTCTTGGATAGTGATTGTAACCGTGTTGTGCAATGACTCGTGGCTTCCAGATCCGACCAGTCCCGGGTCTAGCTCGCACCGGCAAACAGGGCAAGTCTTGTGTGACGCAAACCAAGAATCAATGCAAGCTGAATGAAATCCATGACGACACACCGTTATTAACCTAACGGTGTCTTCGTCTGAAAACTCTGACAAGCAGATGGCACATTCAGTACATTGGTTTCTCATTGTTGCGGATGAGTAGAGGAGCACGGGAAAGGACTTGATGATATATGGGTCGAGGCCTATGTTTTCAGGGGGAGTGGTGACGTGGATTAGGTCGCCGTAGGGTGTTCTCTGAAGGGTCCAAGCTGAGGACAAACGATTCAGGAGACATCTCCAGAAGAAGAGAGAGAAGAATCCGGCGACGATGATAAAGAGAAGGCCGCCGGTTAAGATTACTGTGACGGGCATGGTGACTGTAGGGAAGACATCAGCGTCTGGTATTGTTGTTGTTGACGCCATTTCAGGATTGGTACGGCCGGATTTAAAAGCAATCCGGCTTTAACTAAGTTTTGTTGATTGCTTGGGAAAGAAGAAAAGGTTTTGTTTATGAGAATTGCTTGTGGTGAAAGAAAGTATTGTAATAACTAATAAGTGAGTAGAGAGAAGTGAGGAGAAGGAAGTGGCTATGTTAAATATATATCAGTGGCTTTGCTTAGCAATTTGAGCGAGTCTTATGTGACAGTTTAAAACCAAAAAAAGTTAGTGTCTTGATGAATATGTTCAAATGTTAAAAATAGCACGAGAATATTTTCAATTTTGTTTGTTGTTGCTTATGTTATGTGTTTATGTTATGTGTTTTAATACATGTCATGTATCTTGTGGACTCCTTAGCTTTATTTGTTTGCATTAGGTTGTTCTTATTAACGTCCAGTTCCATCTTCTTCCTTTTTTTACTTTCCTACTTGCTTTGATAAGTTTGATTTTATATCTATGAGGCTTTGTTCTTTGCTTACTTCAAGTGTGGGAAGATATTTCAAACAGACTTTTGTTAGTAGCTTTGTGATAATACCATATATCTTTCAAGGAATACTTCCTTGATTTTCATGGGGTCCCTTACCATCCAAAGTTGTGAGTTGTACTTGTTGGATTCACTAATAGGTAAGAACATTGTCAGTGACTAAGACACATTGTAACTGAAATATATCTCAGACTTAACAAAATACAAACCACAAGTTGAATACGTCTTCCTCTGATCATGTGAGTAACTTATGCCATTGGTACTAAGCCTCAGACAAACTAACTTCACAAGGAATCTTTAGGAGTTAGTCAAAACAAATGTCAGCGTCATTTGCATCAGACTGATGGGATATCCTAAATAAATTAGTCACAAATTATGATTTAGATATCTCCAAGAAAGAAAGCGAATCCTATGACAAAAGTTGACACTATTTGCAAACTTAGGATTTAAGACTTAATCCCACTTTAAAATGAAGAACAAATAAGAAGAGGAAACTGCGTCACCAAGATATAAAAAAAGGTAAATGTAATCAACCAAATCGATCCAACGACGTATTGGCACGTATGAAGGGAGAGCGTCACGGGCCACGGTGGTGATGGTGGGCTAAAGTGGGACAGTCGTCACTATGACAGACCCCGTGGCATCGCTTTATTTCTCTCACCAAATGACTTTTTTTTTTCTTTTTATCTGATATCAATTCATCAAGTGGACCTTTATAATAATGTAGTCGGACACATATAATTGGCATTAAGTCACAGTTTCGACACCTGCACTTTTTTGGATTTTAGTTCATCAATAATTTGATTGTTTTTGGATAATTACATTGAACCGATGATTGTAAGTTTTAACTACATAACTAAAAAAAATTCTGGAGGGATCTCTCTCTTATAGTACTTCTTATTTTTGTATGATTCTGGAATCACTTGATACAAATAGAATTTTATCATATGCTAAAACACTTTTCAGTGAAAAGGTAAAGTAAATGCACTAAACTATTGTTGTGCAGAGGAGATTGTGGCTCTAACTCCGAGTGGTAAAGTAAAAAAGAGAAAACTCAGCACGAGGCTGTGTAACGGTCCAAAAATCCAGCTGGATAACATAACTACTAATAGGCGCACTCTAACCTACTCTACTACTTCACTCAGCTCTAACCTACGCCTCACATTCACCGCCCAATCTAACATGACGGTTACTCCATCACCGGCCGGTTTTATTGTTAACCGGCGAGATGATTTCGATTTTTTAAAAAATATCTATTTAGTTATAACAGAAACGCGAATCGCGATTTTTTTTTTTGAGTTTCAATGAACAAAAAACCACAAGAAAACTGTGAAAAAGCTAGAAGTCAGCTGTTTTCCGGTGAGAGGTCCGGCGACGGGGAAGCGATTCCGTCTCTTTCAAGTTCCTTATGCTACTACGGACAGACAGCGCGTCGGCACTGATCATCGTCAACTCAGAGATCTCGCCATTTTCGTCGGATTCTAATGGAAGGAAAACAAACAATCAGTCAGAAACTGAATTCAAGTACGAGAGAGATTGGAATCGAATCTGCATTGTACGTTCATACCTAGACGCTTTGATTGACGCATGAAGCCGTTAAACTGAGCCAAATCTGAGAACATTTTCAAAACCGATCAGAAAAATTATATAAACGCGTTGAAGATTTTCGTACGGATTTTTGGATCGGAGAATGGAACCTGATTGCGAGGGAGCGTGAGAAGAGAGGTAGAGGATGACGAAGCAGATAAGAGTGAGGACGGGGATGACGTGGACGAGCTTCTCTCGTTTCTGATAGGGAGATTGCAGAGACGATAACCGTCTGAGCTTAACGTCCTTGAGGTCGTGATCGTCGTAATCTGCAGGGGACGAGGAGGAGGAAGAACGAGGAGGAGGAGAGGAGAGTGTTTCGTTTCGTTTTGAGTCATTGAGATTATAGGTGTCGTCCTTTCTTCCGACTCCATAGCTGTGGAGCTTCGAAGCTGATGATGATGAGTCTATGGAAAGTCTCTGCATCGCCGACGGAGAGAGAAAGTAAGTGAAGGGAAGGGATAGAGAGAGAAAACTTATTGGTGATCGGAGTGAGAGTTAACACGACAGATGGTAAATAACTTTTGTATACAATTGGATTCAAATGTGTGGGCCTAGGCCCATATAATAAAGTTTTAACAACATCTTTGCAGGATCTTCCACATCATTTGTTTGAGCGTACTTGAACTTATACTGGGGGCCCACGAAACAGAGAATTTTTACCGTTTACTATCTTTCTTCCGGCTCTCATAACGGACCTGTACAGAAGTATCATCCAAAAGGTTAGAAGAATCACTCTCTTTAACATGAGTCTATTACTGTCATGCATGTGATCAAACAATATACCTTCTTGTCAAAACATCTGTCCTTGCGCTTCATCCGGAACTTGTTTAAAGCGGCTTCTCGTTGAAGAGACTGCTGGTTTTTTCCCCACAGACGATGAGTTAGTACTGCAGTGATTGCCTATTGCACTATGTTCGGTTGCAGAAGACACGTGCCTTCTCTCCTCTGCATCTATGGAACCACTATCCCGCTCTTGCATACCGTTGAAAGGGTGAAACATGGAGCTGTGTACTCATGATGGATAACGGAACTGCGGGCATTGGAGACAGTGAAGCAGGAGCCATGGCAGATGCATAAACTGTGTTGAACTGTATGCTGTTGATGGGAACTGGTGTCGGGTAAGAACCCTGTCCTGGCCAAGAATTCATCTGAGAGTCGGCTCTATTGTTTAAAGCTGGCCTCGTTTCTTTTTGGAGCACTTGGCAGCGGTTCAGATGAATTGTATACTGGTTGATGTTATATCATCCTCACTTGCTGCAACATTTTTCTTTTGTCCAAAACCAAGGGAGAAACCGAGCATTGTGGCCTGTGAAAGCAGCAGAGGCACTAGAAAGATGAAGAGAGGGCTTTTCTCCAGAAGATTGGTTCTCGCAAGTGTTGGGTCTTCTCAGAGCTCTATCATAGATTCGTATCTAACGACACTTTCTTCTCTGTTGCGTTGTGTGTTTCTTCTAAAGGATGCTCCCATGAAGTCAATGGCGTCTTTAGTTGAGTCTTCCACGTCCCCGTTCTCACCTTGCATCTCTGGTCTTGAACATGAGCTCTACAAGAACAAAATCAACTACAAAGTTTAGAAACAAATACAAACAGAGAATAAGGAACTTAGCTGCAGCAATGAAACCATATCTAACCTGGTCATCACCACCATTCCTATTACAGGATGTTGGCCTCGCTCCAATGCATCCCCATGGTTACTAGTCGAATTGTTTGCAGACGAACCTTCAGTCATCTAGTGGAAAGCTTCCAGGAGCAAGTGACTGCCAAGATTATCAAGATGGTTAAGTTTTAAGATTACTCAGGGACGCAGCAAAAGCTTAGGAGATTCAATGAGACATGCACTTTGTCTTCTTCTCCAGACATGTTGCCAGAGATTCCTCAGCTCGTTCCTCCTCAATGGCTTAACAAGATAATCAGACGCACTTTTCAACATACAATTATACACAGTATTCACCGAGTCCTATGTCGACATCACTGAAAGAAAACAAAAACAAGTTAATGAGCAAAAAAAAAAACATTTCCATGAGTTATATAAATGTGACATACTACATACAGTTGACATATGAGGGAGTTGAGAAGTGATGCTGTTTATGCATAATGTTCTCATACAAAATAAGTCATTGCTTCAGATGATTCTCCAGTGAGGGACTTCTCAATCATGGAGAGGGACTTGCATATCCTTGTAACAGTTTGCAAAATAGGCTACTACTTAGATTTGCATATTTCATTCTGTTCTGATAGGATCCTTTTCATCAGCACAATCCCTAAGAAGACAATTTTCATCAGCACACCAAATTCATCAAAAGTGAGAAAACAAACAATTATTTTAAATGAAACAAGTAGGTGTAATAGAGTTAAACATATTACTCGGTTCCTAACAAATAAGGCTGAGAGCCTGAGAGGTGCTCACTTCTCTAAATACATCTCTCAAGATCTCGTTTTCATTTCAAGTAGTCTAGCTGAAGAGTTTCAAAGCAATTCTATACGGAAATTTTCAAAGCCTAGACGCTTGAGAAGAACAAATAAAAGAAAATGTAAAGAATACAAATACAAGAATCTTAACATATTTCACCTAAAATACATCTCTCTCTCTCTCTCTCTCTCTCTCTCTCTCTAGTAACTCAGTAAGACATTCGTCGAACAGCCTAACGGCGCCACCCACTCCTAGGCACAGTATGTTTCACTAGTAAAATCTCTGTTTGCCACTATATCAAATCAATTGGTAAAACACATCTAACTAAAGTGTAGTTTATGCAAATCAATGAAATAGTCTTAGAAGTTCATTCCTGTATAATTATATACCTGATAGTCCGTAATTGCTGAAAGTTTTCTCCAGCGTCATCTACCTGACGGATTGTTAACTAGACAGAATCAAAGTATTTAACAGAAGTAATGTGTTGGACTTTGTAATAATCTTGTCCTCCTTCCGACAGTCTCTTGGCCCATCGCTCCGCCATATAAAAAAGATTCAGACTCTTCAAAGAAGAATTGAATCGCAGCCCATCAGGAAGCTCTTTTAACTTTGGACAAACCCAAATCTCGAGAGTATGGAGAAGGGGCATAGAGCCTTCTTCCACTATCCACTCTTCCCACTCCTCTAGTAACTCTATTACTAGCTTCTGCAATTGAGGAAACCCACCCCTCGAGCAAACCATTCTCCTCCCACAAAAAGACCTACGTAATCTAACCTCTTTCAAATGAAGCAACTTCTCTAAAATAGGCATTGGATCCTCTGTCCAGCGGCAATCAGTTAGAGATATGGTTGTAAGGTGAGAAGGCAAGTATCCTTCCAACAATCTCAAATTGAATTCGTCTCCCATGTCATCAACACTCAGATGCTCCAAGTTAGTGATGAATCGCAGCCCATCAGGAATCTCCTTTAATTTTTTGCAAGATCCAATAGAGAGAGTACGAAGAAGGGGCATAGAGCCTTCTTCTACTATCCACTCTTCCCACTCATTTAATGTACAAAATTGTAGCTCCTCCAATTGAGGAAACCCACCCCTCAAACAAATCATTCTCCTCCCACAGAAAGACTTACTCAATAAACAAACATCTTTCAAGTGAAGCAACTTCTCTAGAATCGGCATTGGATCCTCCTTCAAACAACATTGAGATAGATATATGGTTGTAAGGTGAGAAGGAATGTGTTGCGCATCAGGTAACCTTGGCATATATATCTGCAACACCAGCTTTTTGAGATTAACAAAATCCCAAACAAATCGTTCTTCATCATCATTAGCCGGAATATACAACTCATTGTTATCTATAGTAAGATGCTCCAAGTGTGAAAGTTTACTTAGTGATGAGGATAGAGTTTCCATAGTATAACTCTTATCTTCAATATAGATAGAGAGAGATCTGAGCCGTGTCATACCCTGTAGATCCGTCACTCTCCCATGTTTTGTGGAGAAATTCTTCAGCGTCTCCAGCTTGATCAGATTTCCCAATTCCAACTTTGTCTTATCGTGTAATCTCTCCGGCAAAGACAAGAATGTCAATTCTCGCATATCTTTCAAAATATTGGGCATGTAGACTACATCGGGGAAACAAAATACATCTAGGTGAAAATAGACCAGCTTCTTCAGATCTTGCATAGAAGAAGGCAGTTGAACTACACTCGACATCTTTAAACTTAGATATCTCAAGTGGATGAGCTTCCCGATGCTAGAGGGTACCTTCCCTCCTTTAAACTCGACCCAAGAGAGATCTAACACTCTCATCAGCTTATGCCTTGTGAAGAATAAACTTGTTGCCATCCTTGTTTGTACGCTTTCGTGAAACAGGAGAGTTCTAAGGCTTGGATTATTCACCTCCGTATCGACATTAAATGTTTCACCAGGCCAACTTACCACAGAAAGTCTGCGAGATTTACAAGGAGATTTCGAATTTGCAGTTGATGTACCAATGGTTTGTACAAAATTTTCTTCTTCAGCTTTGTGTAAACAAACTTCTCTCATCATGTCATGCAACTGAAGCGTTTCAAATCTTAAAGTGTTGACATCTCTTTTAGAAATAACCATGTTTCTCTTCACCAATTCTTCTATATATCCATCTGCAACCTCCTGAATGCTCGCTCCATCGAAATACATTGGCCTTAGCATTCCTTCTCCAGCCCAGTAATAGGACAGTGTCTTCATATGTATTTTATAATCTTCTGGAAAAATAGCAAGGTAAAGGAAACAATGCTTCTAATAGACAGGCAGGTCTTCGAAACTCAGATACAAAACATCATAAACCTTGATATTGACATTTCTGTCGTCAGCGCCACTCCCTCTGACGATGGGAGCTTTAATATTCTCATGTACCATTTTCCACTGATTCAATGTGTACTTCGTAGCTAACAACCCACCTAACACCTTAAGAGCCAATGGTAGACCTCCACAATGTGTTATCATCTCCTTACCGATTTCTTTCATGTCTTCTTCAATCTTGAATTCTGCGAATCAGTTACAAGAATGTTAGAAAAGATCATACGCCTTGCAGATATTGTAGTCATTATTTTTTTTTACTAGAACAGAAAGAAAAATCCAAAGTATGCCGTCTTTGAAAACTTACCAGCTGTGTCTTTAATAGGAAATGCTATCCTTTGAAAAAGATCCCAACTTTCTTCAAAAGTTAGGCAGTCTGGTTTGAAGAGGACACATTGTTTATCTGCATGTAGTGCCACTTCCTCATTGCGAGAAGTAAGTAATACCTTCCACCCTGCGACACATTTATATTTTTGTAATGTTTCATGATCAAATCTTGAGTTCTTTTGAAAAACGGCCCAATGTATGAAACATAAAAAGATTTACCTTTTTGGGGCAGAAAGACCGGCTTAATTAGGTCCCAGTCTCCTTCTCTCCATATATCATCAATGACGATCAAAGTCTTTTGTGTTTCCAGCACTCGAACAATCTTCTCCAGAAGTTCGTCGTCCATCATCTTTGACACATCATATTCTGGCCTGAGTTGTCGCAAGATTGTCTGCCAGACACACTTCCTTTCGAACTGTTGGAAAACACAAACCCACGCTAATCCTGCAGGAAAATGAGTTTTTATATTTTCATGGTTGAAAACTTTTCTTGCGAGTGTGGTTTTACCAAGACCGCCCATTCCGGTTATAGAAACCACTTGACTCTTATCTCCCTCCAACAAATAGCCAACCAATATTTCAACATTTCTCTCCAACCCAACAAGATGGTCTTCTTCATCCCTAGAAAATGTTTGTCGCATTTCTCTTTCTCTTACCTGTAGAGCCTGCATATACCCGTCATCGACAAGGACTTTCTGTACGCCAAGATTCTGCATATCAAGGATCACCTTAGAGATCCTCTTGCTTATGGTTTTCATGTCAAACCCAAGCCCCATGCGTTTTACAGTAACGTATGCCAATCTTTTCACGCTGCTGCTGCTTGATTCTCCGAGTTCTTTCTTCAGAAGATAGGTTTCGATGATGTCTTCTGCATCAAAAACAATTTCTTTGATGTCTTTGATAGTTTTCCTCACCATAGTATTTGCATGTTTCTTGGCCTCTGCATCTTTCAGAAAGTCCCTTAACATATCCACATCATTTTTCAATCCCTCGAACTGCTCTTCAACTCCTTCAAATTGCTTAATTTCTCGGTCAAGTAGTTTCCAAAGCTTCTCGACTGCAAATGGTAAAAGTGCCACTGCCAGCTCAGCCATAAGTCCTCCTGCTCAAACATGAAATAAGTAATCAATAACCACACGAGAGCAAGATTCATAGTCCTGATAATATTTATTTCTGCAAATTCTACTCCAGATAATATTATACAATTTTGTAAATCTACGAATGATATGAACTATTGAGATGAAATAGATATGCAAAATACAAAAAAAATAAACAATCACCTCTTCCTTTTTTTTTTGATCAAAAACAATCACCTCTTCCAAATCGCTTTTCGTCGAACGGATCTGTATAACGAAAATATGCGAATGTGTTTTAGTTAGAACGCAGACCTAAGTCAACACCAACCGACAGAAACCAGCTGTATTCACGATGATGAATTAATCTATTGTTTCCTAAAAGAGGAAACTAGCAGCCTGTTTCCGCGGTTATTACCTTTTACTTTTTGGTAATCATAATGGAGTTCGAATAATTTGGGAGTGCTAAACTAAACTAATACTATCATTAATCCGTCCACTTGCTTTTACTTTTGACAGTTTTGTTTTTTTAAGGTTTATTTATCAAAATGAAAAAGGAAAAAATAAGTTAATAAACTTATTTCTAGCAACAGATTGACAAGACAAACCTGCTGTATTCACAACGATGAGTGAATCTATTGTAGCCACTTGCATTTTGGGTCAAAAGATAAGGGGATATAGTACGTAGGTCCTAGTACGAGTTTGTTGTATTATAATGATTTGATCTTCTGTCTAATGAAATAAAAGTTGTAATATTTTTTTTTTTTTTACTCAAATTGATTTTAGATAAATAAAAGGGACGAAGCCCATCAATTTTACAAAGGCCCACGGCCAACGAACACAAAGGCCCAAGACCCAAACCGAAAACTACATAACATACAAAACGAAATGGGCTTGAGCCCACTCCAAGCCCATCAAACCGCGGAAACCCTAGACACTGTCGGTCATTAGCTATTCTGCCTCCATGCAAGCGGCATCGCCGGAATCTGAAATAAGAATCACCGGAAACAGACGCACGGTCGCAACAAAGGTGGTCCTCCACCGAGATCTTCCATCAAACATACCGAGATCTCATCAAGACCATCGATTGAAGCTGCACGTGACACCTTCGCCTCAGCCTGACCGCCGCCGCATCGCACCTTCGTCAGAGTATCTCTCTCGACTCGCCGGAGCTCGTAAAATACCGAGCCTCCACTGAAACCACCTCTTCACTACTGCGCTTTCTTCTCACCACGGAGAGCAGCCTCGAACAAACGAGACCTTAACGATCTGAGCTTTAACCGCAATCACGGAAACCAAACACCACGAACCATCCTGATCTACCATCAGTACCAAACCGGAACCCTAGAAAACCGGATCCAAAATCAGACCCCAAACCCGAGCCCACGACAGAGCTACAACACCGAGAGCCGGCGACGCCAAGCTATATAAGCCTTGGTACCCCGGAAACAAAAGCCGGCGAAAGAAGAGCTGAGGAAGCCTCCTCCTCCCGGAAGCAAAAGCGTCGACGAAGCTAAATGAGATAGTTGTAATCTTGTTAAAACAAATAATAGTTTTTTTTTTTTGAAAAAGGCTTCTTATATATATGAAAAATGTCAAATTTGAAAACATAGAATTTAAAAACTTTATTATCATTATTATTAATTTAAATAATTATAGGGACAATTAGTCAACTACCCATATTGGAGATGTATATTTGCATAGTATCCATTGAGTGACATAAATAGATAAAGACATACAATTGATGTTGGATTTGGACGATAAAACCCTTAGCATCTGATCTAAAGATCCCCGACAAGTACAAGCTTCTGAGACAGGTCTGACTTACTGTCAGATGGTAGGTTACTGTAGCGGCAGCATAGGTTTGCTATTAGATTAGCTTAAAGCCACTTGTTTTCGATGGTTTTTGTGAATCAATCTTTTTTTTTGAAACAGCTAATATATTTTTTCCAACAAATAATATCATTGTTTAAAACATTAAAATATTTATATAAACAAATGATTTACGTTCATTTCATATGGTCAACAAAAATTTATTCAGGTTTAATGAACCATATTTCTCAAGAAAAAAAAATCAAAATATATTAACAAATCATGTAGCGACTAATAAATCATGTAGCATCTAGAGATAACTATTTCGTAAC
>OVBX01002152.1:0-19295 GCA_900406325.1 Erucastrum elatum | reverse complement strand
ATGTTGTTAGAGTTTGAGTGAATGTAACCTTGCTGCTCATAGAAGCAGCCTCCATTAAACAGTTTATGAAATCAAACAGCGTTCCTTTTAGTTCTTGAAGACAACATTAAAGCTTTGTCTCCTCTCTTTACTTTCTTGCACTAAATAAAGTTTTAACAAGATATCTCCTTTTCTGTCTAAATAAAGCTCTTTGAGTAGTTCTATATTTATCCTCAGCTATCAGGTGAAAAGTCGAACCCTTTTTTTTGTTATTGCATGGCAAAGTCTTTAGCTTTAGTGTGGGAGAAACGTGTTTTGAGAGCAGGCAAGCGGAAGCAGATGCTGAGAGAATGGGTGTTGGTGTTACCGCTGAGGCTCAGAGTATCTTCGACGCCTTGTCTATGACGTAATAGTTCTTTCCTTTTTTAAAACTAGTTACTGTGTACAATTGTTTATGGTAGCCCTTGTCTCTTCTCGTTTTGCTTCTTTCTACGAATTGGGTTATTGTCTAGATAAAAATTGTTAGGTTCTGGACATGGGTTTTTAGTTCTGTATTGCTTTTGTTACCTTTTGATAATTGCTGGATTTGAAAATGAAATATATGCAGAGTTTAGTTTTTTTTTTCTCCCTTGAGTTATACTGTTTCAGTACCATTTGCTACTGATTGAAACGAAAATCCTTTCTAGAGTCTAGTTTTGTTGCACTGTTGATAGAAAAATATGATCATGTGGGATTTGAAATCAAGTTAATGTACTTTTTTTTGGCTGCTCTCGATTTGTATTTGCGTTACTTTCCAAGTTTCCAAGTATTAGTTTTTAGTGTTCTCTGTGATACAGTTAAGAAGCACTTGAAATGCACTTGAAAATCTCTTTGTTTCTAATTTCGTTTGAGCAAGTATAGTAGAAGAATGCTTTCTTTTTTTTTTATCTTTCAGGTGAATCTCACATTTGATATTTTTTTAATACAGGCTTCCTGTGCAATGGGAGAACTCTGACATTTTGGTGATGAAAGAAGTACGTGTGCGTAGCCCCTATCTTTCCGATTGTGTCTTTGGAGGAACTGATGCTGCCAACAACCGAGTCAAGAAAGTGGTAAAGCCTTACTTCCATTTCATTGTATCTAATGTTAAAGCCTCTGTCTCTGTGATATTACTAATGCATCATAATTCCCTCATCACAGCTTGAGCTGGAGAGACGAAGGTTGCAACTCTTTGGGACATGAGTCCAGTGAAAAGGGTTGGTCAGTGAAATCGCTCTTAAAAGGTTATTGTGTTACTATTAACCGGAAAAAAGCTTCTAGATCTGATCGACCGCATGTTGTTTTTAGATAGAAACTGCCTGTCAGAAAATTTCTTGGTTTTCTGGTGGATTAGCATCTCCTTGTTTTTGTTAATGTTATTACCTCATCTTATTCAATGCACGAGATATACAACTAACGTAGCTAGACAATAGATTATCAGACTATAACTTGAGAACGGCTCATCAAGCATCAAACCAAGTTCTTGATCAGGAACCAAAAGATGGCTCAGTGTAATGTTTTTCAAGATCCGACAAAGCCAACTCCAGAGACGAGAAAAGCAACCGCTTGCATGAAGAGATAGAGATATAACAATGTGTCTCCAAAGAAAAATCCATAGCATGCACAACACATAATGTATATCCCCATCATTATCTCCTTTGAGTTTATGCTGCAACCAACCAAACACTCTTCTAAGTATAGTATTAGGTTTCTTTTGCTCTGATTAGTTAATTAATAAGTTACCTTTGGAAACACCCGTTACGAGGTTTACCAATCTGAGGAAGTAGCTTAGTTTTAAGAGCATCTCCTAGTTTCTCAGTAACAACCCATTCGTTCACTCTTCCTCCTTCAAGTATTCCGATGAATGTTCCCTTTGTCCGATGCATTGACATCACGTTTTCAAACAAGACCCAAAATATCACGAGATAGAATGATCTACAGTAAAAGGTTAATACAATTAGGTTGTATATTGAACTAAATGAATCAAGAAGTATAGTACTATAATTACCTTGGTGTAGCAATGACAATAAATAGAGTTATGAGAGAGGGAATGTAGAAAGTTGACCAAGCTGGAATGTTGACTTCAGGGAAGAAGACACTTGTAGGAAGAATAACGCAGTAGAAGAAGAAAGTGAAGAAGTGGACTAGGATCTTCCGTAAGAAAAAGAAGCTGTAGATGAGATACAACTTCTTCCATAACGTCACTCTCTGCTCATTGTTACATATAGAGATGTGTCTTTAAGGTTAGATATCTACTCAGGTTATAAGCTATTTGTTTATAGTAAACAAAAGAAAGTAATCATGTCTTTCAAACGACACTAGACTGAACCAAACTGATATTCTAACCCATCAGCTGATCAAGTTAAGCATCAAAATATTCTATTAAAGCATAAAAGGAAAAACAAACTGAACAAAAATGATATACTATCAGTTAGAACTTCGGAGTTAGAAGAAAGAAAAAAAGAACACCAAAAAAAAAATCAACATCAATGGATGACTGATCAGCAAAAATAAAATGTACGTCAGCCTCACATCAGATGACACGTTTGTCCCTCATATTACAATGATGGATAAAAACAAAAAAAGTTGTGGCACGTGAGACAAACAAATGTGGTCAAGATAAAGTAAATAAATTGGAAAAATACCTTATTGCGAATAATCTCCATAATCATTTTCCTGAAGAGATTGGCTGGACCACAGGACCATCGATGCTGCTGGAATCTAAAGGCTTTAAATTTACTTGGTAGTTCGCTTTTCACCTACAAAGTGTGCATGTGCAAAATGTAATGATTTTGATAGACATCATTGTGTATGCATCCACTCATTCAATATATATATATATATTGAGCATCAAGACGAGAGTGTTACTTAATGAGTATCATTCATTCACTATGATGAGTAAAGTTAACATGTGATGAGGTTTTAAAGATTTGGTAGGTGAGGTTTCTTTTGTCACAAGTTAATGGTTAATTACCATGAGGTCATCGAGGAAGACAAATTTCCATCCGAGGAGACCAGCACGAACGGCCAAGTCCATGTCTTCTACTGTGGTTCGGTCATTCCATCCTCCGGCTTCTACCATCGCCGACATTCTCCATACACCCGCAGTTCCTTACAAAAATTCGAATGTATGTAACAAAAATAGCGTAACTAACATGTAATAAGTTAACTGCTTTGATAGGAAAATGCACCATTGAAGCTAAAAAAGGCATGTCTAGTGGATCCAGATTCTTGTTCTGCCATAAAGTGGTAGTTGAGTGACATCTCTTGTATCCTTGTCATTAAGCACTTGTTTGCGTTCACTGTGCCATGAACCCCACACACAGAATCACTCAACTGAAAGTAGACTTTTTTTAGGATTCCTAGACAGAAAATCTAAGGGCCCTAATCATATAATGGACGAGAAATTTAAATTCACTTTATTACTTCTTTGTTTTAATAAGTAGTTAAACAAAATATTATGAACTTTGGTAATATCAAAGCTGATCTACGGATGTTCTTTCAAAATGAAAAAAAAAATCAATTCATTTCAAAACAAATTTCTCCCTAAGCATTTAACAAAAAAAACAATTACTTTCGTTATTGTCCAATTAGTTTTTAACTGAAAGCTCATAAAAAAAGTTTTATAATGTAAAATAAAATATTAATACTTCATATAAGTGTGTCAAAATAATCTACCATCATAGTTTACGTACTGAATCTCCATCGGGCTTGAACAAGAGCAACCGTGGGGTTATGAACAAGGAAGGGGACAGAGCGGTGGAGGTAATCAGGCTCCGGTTGGAAGTCAGCGTCAAAGATGGCTACGTAGTTGCAAAGCTTCACGTAGTTATGTTTCATGCCTTGTTTAAGAGCTCCGGCTTTGTATCCATTTCTATTGTCTCTCCTCTCACACTTGATGTTCACGCCATTGTTTTCCCATTTTGCACATTCCTTGTTCACCAGCTCCTGCGTTTCAATCCCCTTCACATTAATTACTTTAAATATATATATATGTGTGTGTGTGTGTGTCCAATTAAGTAAGCAGACTTGGTTAGCAAGAGACCTTGATGGTTTCATCAGTGGAATCATCTAAAACCTGAACAATTAAGCGATCCAATGGCCATGTTAGTCTACATGCAGCACCTATAGATAATTTAAGGACCTGCGGGTTAAGAACACATCATAAGTGTTAGGTATCTCACATCTTTTAGTACGAATATAAATATAATATAGTAAATCAAAAACCTTAATCTCAGTCCAAAATAGAAAATACATACCTCTTTCTCGTTGTACATTGGGATTTGGACAAGTACCATGGGATATGATTCATGTCCGAGCTCAGCGTCTTCTTGCATAGGCTCCCACTTGTATACTTTTTCGGGTTTTCTCTTAAACAACTTAACGTAGAGTACTACAAGGTTCATGTAAACACCCTCTATGAAAACTAAGAGTGAGAATATCAAACATGAAGCCACCAAACACTTGAATAGAGGAACTATAAATACACTCCTCAATTGTCGTCCCCATGTTGTTTTAATGCTGATCCTCACACCATTAATAAATGCTTGGAGCCTATTTGGAACTCCATCTGCATCTTCATCAAAACTCGCTCCATGGTTCTTCTCGTGAGACAAAAGAATAAACTATTGTCAGAGCAGAGCAGAGAAACAGAGCTAGCGAGTGATAAAGAAAGATGGTAATGGTAATCTTAATTACCAGTAGAGAGAGGAAGGAAAGACATGAATCATGTAGGAAGATGATAAGAGGCTTCAGAGACAGAGCCATACTAACTAACTTCTGGATAGATTCTGATTCAATGGTGCATTGCTTCTCTAATATAAGCACTATGGGTTTTTTATTAGTTATATTTTGTATTTCGTTATGACATTTTGTTTTTAGTTTGGTTGGCCCTAGCTTGACTTTGTCGGTTACGTTAATAGTGTAATACGTACGTTGATGATTGTTTGGAGTGGCTAGTGACTCACGAGCAGTATCGCAGCTTCAAACCACACAGAAGAAAAAGAACAAACTGTTTGTTTCTGTAACTCCACTCACAATTTTTATGAGTATTTATCACGTGGTCGTGATGCACTTTGCTATTGTACTGGTTTTTGTTGACGTTGACAATGAAAATAACCACTCAAACTACAAAACTACAAAAAATGATCAAAAGAAATCATGATCAAAGCAGGCAGACGAGCTGATTACGTAACAAGGCCTTCATGGTTTTGTATCTGACTAGGTAACTACCCGCGCTACGCTGCGGGCTGAATTAATACTAACTGATTTTTATTTTTTTAAAAAATACAAACTGATTTTTACTTGTGAATTTATGTTATTTTATTAATAATAAAAGTTCTAATTGTTTATTTAAAATAAATAATATTTTAACTATAGCTTCAAAATATAAATTATTTGAAATTAGTAAATGTTTGAAGATATTTTAATAAAGCATTTTATATTTTAAATCCCTAAATGATTCATAATCTTCAAATCTTATTTTAAATAGAAGTATCAAATTCTTTTACGAATGCAACTATTTTTTTAAAGATTAGGAAAACCTTTTGAACTCAATTTAATATAAATTCAAGAACTTATCTCCTTCTATTTATTTTCTACTTCAAATTTCATTTTTAATATAAATATAAATAAATAAAACACTGAACTTATAGAAACTCTCTATATGTTTGATTTAGAAAATGAGTATTAGTAATCTTCAGAAAAGTTTACTCTTAAAATAATTTTTAATTTTGGAATTAGAACAAAAAACATTCAGAAGTTCAGTTGACAAAAGAAAATCAGAAATTAAAACTGTGATCCTAAAAAACAATTCTGAGAAATAATTTATATTTTTAGTTATTATTTTTATTAATAGAATTGGAAATATTATAAGATTAAACTAATAAACATTTTCTCTAATCAAAATTTGTAATTCGAACAGGTCATCTTGTGGTAAACAAAAACACACCATTACAGGAAACATCAAATCTGAACAAAAAATAGAGAACAAATGATATCAACAATTTTGAAATCAATATAAAAAAACAAAGTTCAGTATATAATTTTTTTAATAAGCAACTTCGCCTAAACTCGCTGATGGGAAAGCTGGAAATCCCACTGATCTTAGCACTTGTGAATTAAGCTGTGCCATCTCAACTTTTAACTTCCTCAAAAACTTTCTTCACCTAGAAAACAATAAGAATTGTATAGACTATTGCATCCACTTCCAGACTATTTCAATAACATGAAGAAACTTGGAAGTCAAAATATGATGTTTCACGAGACTGCATCTGTGCCTTTTACGTTTTTCCATTTTATAATCTGATTATCACTCACACGTGTTTATTGTCTTTTTCGGTGGAGTTACGAACGATTAACAGTGAACGATAAACGAAGAAGAAAGCAAAGAGTTCAGGAAATGTTATTTTATTTTGACTTTGAGAAACATAAATTTGTTGACCATTCCAGCATAATAAAATAATCTACGTGTTCTTTGGTAAGACATTCTTAATCGAAAGAGAGGTGAAACCAGTGATAGAGCAACTGAAGGATACAATTGAAGCGGCCTTTATTTAAATAGAAGTACGAACCGAACCTTTGGCTGCTGATAGAAAATTGTCTTATATACACATTAGCAAGTAACAAGATTAGGTGCTCCCTTTGATTAGCCACATTGTCTTTCTGCAGAATCATGACATACACATGAAATATGCATGTTAGTAATAAGATCAAGTGCACGAAGTTTAGCCGCATTATCTTTCTGAGAAAAGATTCACACTCTCAACAAAACTTATTACCTGAAAGCCAAACAAGCATGTCTTCATCTTTCTTTTTCTTGTGACCTTCTGGCCATGGAAGACCTCTAGTGTTGCGAAGACCAAGAACAGCAGCTTGGATCTGCACGGTAAGGATTACATTACCCGCTGATAACATGCTACAGATATTACTATAAAACAGTGTCCAAATAAGGACTAACCTCAGGATATCTCATAATCGCTTTATTTGCACTATCGGGATCGAGAGGTAGGATATTATAGTGGACATACATCTGTGTCTTTTCTGCAACCTTATCTTGAGCTTCCAAAATCTGGAAACATCAAACTTCATTGTAATGTTGCACATAAAACAAAAAAAAAAAACTGATTAATACTAAACAGAGTAAGGACTAAGAAAGTCAGAACGCCTTACCTCCCGGACAACCTCAATAGACAGGGTAAGATTAACAGCCTTCAACACCTCAAACAAAACATTGGCAGTTTGGTATGCCTTTGTCAGCTGAGCCCCGAGAATCACCAGCACATACAAAGCATATCAAATAGTGAGAGAAGAGAACACAAAGTGACAGACATCTGACAAAGACATTTGAAGTAAGTTAAGACGAACCGGACAGCCTTATCAGCAGCATTCTGCAAAGCTTGGATGAACTTCTTATAGTAATGCTGATAAGAGCTTTGCATCTTACGGGCATCACTTTTCTTAACCCTCCCCATCAGCGTTGGATCATGTTCCTACAAAAAGGTAGAGCAAATTTGTTTAAGTTTCCAACAAACATCAGTAGCTACTACACAAAGCATTGCTATTTATAGAAAAAAGCATTGCAGTCTTAAACTGACGAACACTTCTCCCACTCGAAGTGAGGATCCAGCCTGTGAGCTTTCTCGAATGCACAAAACCGACCTAAAGGAAAAGGACCCGGATTACACAACAACAAAGTAGCAAGCAGATAAAAAAACAAAATCACAAGGTATGGGCAAGTTTGCTTACAGAGATAAGCAACTCTAGGATTGCTAGATTCGACCTCATTAGCAACACGGAGAATAGGGGCAATCTCATATATATATATATATATATATATATAGAGAGAGAGAGAGAGAGAGAGAGAGAGAGAGAGAGAGAGAGAGAGAGAGAGAGAGAGAATCTGGGATCAGGATTTCGATTGAACCGTCTTTTTTTTGTCATCTGTTACTTCATTAACTTGCTCTACCGAGCTAAAAAAGTTTGATTTCGATTGAACCGTCTATCACTTTTCTTTCTCGACAAACTGAGAAGAAAATAAAAGAAAAATATGACAGTAGAGCAATGACATGTAGAAACGAAATAATTTGATCGGAGTTTCAANTTTTATTTAATGGAATTTCCCCCCCAAAGTGAAAAAAAAAAAAAAAAAAAAAACATGTCATTCCCATATGATTCTAAAATGCTGAGTTGTCAGGCTCTTGAAAGAACCTTGTAAGCACCAGAAATTTTCACATTTTTTTGTGAAATTTGTTGTTTCGCTTTGTTTTGTTGTTGTGATACAGTTATGAGAGAAATTACAAGCCCCTGGTTGACTCTAAACAAAGAGAAGGAGCTTACGATTTCTCCAGCTCAGGGTTTGTACCCTCTTTTCTTCTCTCTATTGGTTCATTGTGTTACCCATGATCCATCAGGTTTCGTTATTTAGTGTTATATGTAAAACTCAATTGGTTTTTAGTCAAAATTATATTACATGACAATGGTTGAAGTTTCATTACATCACTTAGGTGGAAAATAAAACAAGACCAGTACGGTTTTCTGAGATTAATAGATTATATCCTCATATGTAGCCTTTGTAACGAAACTATGAGACTGTGATTTCTGGGTTTGTATGATATGAGTGTATTCTGCTGATATGCAGGACAGGACAAAGGAATAAAAGTGGTTATGTTTTGTATCTGTCACGTTTTGTATGCTTCTGTGATGTCCGCTTGTCTCAATTTGCCTCACACTCTTTGAGCTCTCGACTGAAAGTGTGCAACCACAACATCAAACTTGAAACTGTTGGTGAGGTAAGACTTTTGAACTTGATGTCATTTCGGGTGGATAGTTGTTCGGTTAATAAATGCTTGTTAGGTTGTGGTTAGTGTTGAATGCTTGTGATAAATGCTTGTTAGGTTGTGGTTAGTGTTGTGGCTAGTGTTGAATGCTTGTTCTTATTCACCAAGTGAATCACAAATGCTTCTTCTCACGTTACAATCGAAACTAACTTCTCCTCCTTGAAAACACTCTTTCTCTCATTTAGAAAAGCCATAGAAACACTCTTCCTCATCATCACAAAGTCTCCTTTATCATCTCCTCGCAAAACACAAAGTCTCGTTGGTCAAAACACTTCTCAAAATTTCAATCAAAATTTTCTTAACACTTTATTTAAGAACCTCTAGTTAAAAAACCTCAATTGGACCACTTAAAATAGAAGTTTCTTAACAAAGATCCTTAACCCCTCTTAAAGTTACTTTTATTATTAAAATATCATTAAGGATCTCTAAAGAGGTGATAGGGATAGAGATGGTCTTAGTGATGTGGTCCAACCATGTGTACACAAGATAAATCTTTTTTTCTAAAACAACAAACAAAGGTGTCCATTTATTAGGGAACATCTAGAAAGTGATAAGCTGATGCAATGCCACCCACTTGACCGAGTAAACTATAAAGCATGGCAACCGGAGACCACTAAAAAAGTAAAATCCAAACCCAATAACAAATTAGTTAAAGTCGTACATAGCTTTGTTTCTATTCTCTCATCTCTACTACTCTTTTTGCTTGTGTGTCGTGTTCTCTACATATTCTTCAAGACTTAAATATAGCTTCTCTCTGTCACTCTACCTCTCCATTATGTATAGAGAACCCCAAAATCAGTTATCTTGGACCTTGTTATGCCGTGTTAATATTAAGAATGCGTTTGTTTTCCTATAGTTAAATGCATAGTCTAAAACAGCTTCTTATAACAACCCTGATTATAGAAAACTTGCTTAAATATCTTAAGTTATCTTTTAAAATTAAATTTGAAATGTGGTATCAGACTTGTGATAAAATTTAAATTTTCCACTGACTATATCTTATTCTAAAACTCTAAACACTGTTTTCATGAAATCAATACAATGGTTTTTTTCTTGTGTTTCTGATTCCCAGCTTCTTAGCTTTCTCATAACGCCGTTAAACGTAGCAATTCCGTTTTCTAATATATGTGAATTTCCCTTGATTTTAGTTTTAACAGTCGCCATTGTAATGTTTTGTGTTTGTAGTGATAATTAGTTATATATTATTGAAGTTAATAAACTGGAAAATTAAGAAAAATTCAAAGTTAGACTACATAGATAAAGCAATATAAACCCATTTGACCGAGTAAACCTTAAATAAATAACACAAGTCGTCCACATTATCTCTCTCCTCATTTCTATATAAATAGCTTGAAATGCAACCAAAGTGATCATCACGATCTCTAGCATTATAAGATGAGGGCTTCTATTCTCTCGTCTTTCTTCTTTTTATCACATTTTCACATTTTGTAGATTCTCATGTGGAACACCTTAAGTGAGTCTTCTAGTTCTGTTAGATATAGACTAGTTTGAATCATTTACTAAATGAAGTCGGTTGAAATGAACTAAAAGAAGTTAAAGAAATAATAGTTTAACTAGTGATTGACCCGTCCTCAAGAAGACGGGTATATTTTTTGTTTATTTTTTTGCTTAGTATAATTTATATGTCTGTGTGTTTATACAATCATATTTATATATTTATGTTTTTATAATCGTATTTATGTTTTGAGAAATTTAATTTGTATATTTGTGTCGCTGAAAATTTTAATTTTGATATTTGTGTTTTAAATTTTTGTTTTGAGAAATTTATTTTTGTATTTGTGTTTTTATAACCATATTTATTTTTGATATTAATTTAATTTAATATATTTTTTATAACTATATTAAATATACGAAGTTGCATAATTATACACTTGTGCCATATTCATCTCAGAAACAATTTTAAAATATTATCCCCAAAAGTTGCATCATATTAGATTTTCTTAGTAGTTACCTAAAATAATTTGTCAAAGGATATTTTTAACAAAAAAATCTGACTTGGAATAGACCCAAAAATCAAAGTCTAATACTTTATTAGACCTAGCATATTTACTCAAATGGTTCTTAAAGTGTTATATCATAAAACTAATACCAAACCCAACCTGCACTATAAATTGAATAATTTTTTTGTTAATGTTTGAAAATTGTAATTTTAATATATTTTTAAAGTAAAATCAAATTTAATAAATACTTTTTAAACGAATAACTTATCTAAAACCCGTTAAACTAAATGAGTTTTATGAATATTTATTTCTATAAAAAATTATTTAAACTCTATTTTAACATCATGTTCTTTGTTAATTGATAAATTTAAGGGATTAGGAAACCAAAATTCAAAATTGAGCTAAGAATAATATATTTCAAACCTATACCATACACTCAACATTAAACACTGATATAAAATATAATAATCATTGAGCTAAGAATAATATATTTCAAACCTACACCAAAATCTTTCGGTGGCCTAGTGGAAACCGCACGCACATGTTTCCATATCTTGGGTTCGATCTACTCACAGCATATTTTCAGTTTTTCAATCTCAGCATATTTTCAGTTTTTCAATCTTTTCTTTATGTTTTTTTCATTAATAGCATAAGCGTAATTTTCTTATCTTCTTTCCCAGTCGAATTAGGTTAAGCAGAAAAGAGTTACAACCGCCATATTTTTTTTATATAATCCATTGATTGTTATGCTTATTCGTTGATTTTTACGTTTTAGCCTTACAGATTTGACATGTAATCTAAACTATACTAAAAGCTGAATATGGAGAGCAGCTAGCATGTCCACGTCAGCAAAAATATTCAGCCTATCAGAGAGCTTTATTTCGCCATGTCATTTAAGATTCGGTCGACTAAGTTTGATCATGGGCCATTCGTGTGTTCTTAAAAAAATTCACTATAGCCCATATCTCTTTGTATAGCGTTAACCTAATCTTCTCCAACGCAATGATCGTCCCCCCTCCCCTCCGCCACTTCCACTTCGTCGTCATCGTTTCAACTCTTCTGGGAATCACCGTTACTCAAAACCCTCTTTAAATATGCACAGTCTCAAGAGTAAAGTTGTTGCATTATTTAGTTATTGTCTGTATACTATATATAAATACTAGGGTCGGCCCGCCCTTCGGGTGGGATGTTAAAATTGAACAAATTTTGGAATGGTTATTGTTTGTTTAAGTTGAAATTTGTATATATTAGTTAGGTTTTAACATGTTCTAGTAATTTTCATAGAAAATGTAGTAATGATGTCGCCATAAATCCGAGTTTTTGATAAATATAAAATAAGAGTTGTATGTTCGGAGAAGATTTATAATATTTTAAAAATCAGATCGGATGTAGCAGAAGAATTTGTCCCCTTCAATGCTTTCGATGCGTCTTCGTTCACCGAGAGAAATGAGGCGTCCAAATTAGTAATGCAAAACACAATAGTTAGTAACAGTAATCAGATTTTTGTTTTTTGTTAAAGTGTTAAGTATTAAGAAAATATAAAGATAGTTCTGTTGTAAATATTAAAAAACAATATAATAATAGATTTTTACTTATATAAATATGTGTATATATAAAAATTAATACTTTTATAGTTTTAATGGGACCATGTATTTACATAGAATTTTCTAAAAAAATATTATATTATTATTTTATCGATTTGTGTCAAATTTTGAGCCAATCCAAGTTGAAACGTGCAAAATTTATTAATTTATAGAAACTATTAATTTATAGAATAATTTATAGAGGCTCTACCGTATTGAAAATTCATTTCAAACCAACTTATTTATGTTGGAATATAATAATTTTACATTATTTACATAAAATATTAAAATGATGTGATATACATATAGATGATAAATATTATTTTTTTAGAAAAAATATTTTATAATATGATTTAACTTATTAATTATACTATTTGCTATCAATTATTTAAACAAATTATGATTAAAATGATATTTGAATTTAATATATATGACTGATTATAAAATATTTAGACTATTAACTTTATTAGTAACTAAAATATTAAAATTATTACCTACTATGAAATGACTTTGTTTTTTTTATTTAAATGGTTATAAGTTATAACTGAGGTGAACTAAAAATGTCACTGATTATTAAAATATTTGTATTAAGTGTTGTATTAAAATATATGATTTAAATAATTAGTAAATAAGAAATATGTTAAACTATAAAAAAATAAAGATGGTGTTCTAATTCGTAGTGCGTTACTTGATTATGTGGTCTAATGAAAAGAAAGAAAAGTCAACAATATATAATAAACAAAAAGAATTATGAAAAGATGAAACAAAGAATCAGATGTATTGATTTTGAACTTTTCTTTTTTTTTTAAGAACCCAAATTTTAAATTGCTAGATTAGATCTTACACTCGAGAAATTATACCTCTCTGACGAATATAAGAGAATTATGAAGAATTTACTAAAAAGGTGGTAAGGAGCTTCTCGGCCACCAGGGGTCCTATTTATCCTCCATCCAACCATGGTTCATTACATTTCTTGGAACTTGTGAGTTGGTTTTGCTCTTCGTACTTGAGTCCTTTGAGAAGGAGCATTCATCTCAAAGCTTAAACCCGAGTCTGAGACATCAAAACTACTACCAAAAAGATTCCTTTTAAATTCATTAACCAATGAACCTGAGAGAGAAATAAAGACGGCAGCCAAAAATTAGTATCAGGCTCAAACATGTGAGTTGTGTTTTCGCTTTGAACAAATAAGGACTTACTGCCACACGAATCCAAGCTAAACCCTTTAGTGTTCACCATTGTGTATAAACGATGGTCTAATAGAATAATGGGGCTTCCTTGATCACTGATAAAAGAAAGAACCATCAATATCATAAAGAAAGAACAATTGTTGTGGTTATCAACGTTGATTACTTAGCTGCTTGTGTCAAGTTGCTTCAATCATCTACTGTTATGATTTGCTTGTGTAACACTGAATAAAAACAACAACAAATATTAAGATCATGATCTTGTTAACCAAAAAATAAAACACAACGTAGCTATTTAATAACTGAGACATCTACTATGAAATCATGCATCATTCAAATAATGGTATCTAATTGCTACCAATCAAATGTTTATAATAAGAAACTCATAAAAATCAGTGCCTGAGAACAATACCCTAAAAAGTCACATAATTAGCCCTTCTCATCAGGTTAGAAACAGAGCATAACAGAGAAAAAAGAGGATTTTTGGAGGTTGTATAGTACCAGATCATCTTCTCCAGGTCAAACACTTTTCACAAACCCTTCTCTGAGTCTTTTGTTCTCTTCTTCAAGCAACCCACAACGTTATTGGATAAAACTCAGGTCGGATCTTATGGATTTAAGCTCTCTTGCAAGCGAGTTTGCCTTTGCTGCCATTGATATCGCAATCTGCAACAACAACAAAATTAGATCTTTTTATAAAAGAAGTAACAAAACAGAGACTTTAAAGACTCGAGACTTTACGTTCTTAGCTCTTTTCATGATCTTCCACTCTTTTGGTGTCTTTTCATCTTCATCTGATGAATCTTATTTTAGCTCGGCATCAGAGTCATGCTTCCTCTTCTTCCCTTTAGTCTCTTCTTCTTCTTGGCGTAGTATCTGATCAGCTCTGAGATTAAACGGGAGTATCTCAGATAACGGGAGTATCTTAGCTAGAACAATATATCACAACAATCAAGAGCTTAAAAATACTCATAACAAATCTTTACATATGAAATGAATTACTTCTAAACCGATTTGCATAAAGAACACGTAAAAGGGATTTTTTAAAAAAAAAAAAATACACAATCATTCAGATTCACAGTATCAACGCTAACGATCAAAATAAATCCACCAGAGAGTAAACAGCATGCCGGATCATAATACCTCAAAACATCATCGTCTCTCTGCTCTATTCTTCCGCCATCCAATAGAGCATGTGGACCTCTAGATCGAGAGTAAAGGAGATAAATAGTAGAGAGATGAAGAGAGCAAGATCTCCAGAAGGGGAATACTAACCTTTATAGCGGGGATTCTATATTTCGCCGACGGTAACAACGCATTGAATGGCTCTTAGTGGGCGTCAGTATTAATGTGACTAAAGACGCCTTCCGTTACATGAAGATTGAGAACAATCGATCTCATCCTCCGCGCCGTACACAAACACAGAGCAACGAATGAGAGAATTGGGTTTAGCACCGTCTGTGGTCATGCTCGCAGGGCCTTGGAGACGATTTAAGATGATTAAAAACAAAAACCGTTACATGATCTAGACAGTCGCTGTGCAGATACACGACGAACGAAGAAGCATCTCTTTAGGGTTCCCGTAGGATAATGTGTTGATGGGCGTCAAGTTGAAGAAGATTAGATAAGCGTGACGAAGCCCAAGTAAAGCCCGTTCCGACAGAACAAAACTTAAGTGATACGGTGCGTATCTGATGTGTCCGCGCGAGATGCCCCCTATTTCTGACCTGGCGTCCTACGTGTCACAATAAGGAGAGAAGTAACTCTTCTTTATATATAAAGATAATCTCTAAAACAGTTGTTCTGTTGAGCTTTTTGGCAACATCATCTAATGTATACACCACTATCTAGGTAACATCAATCAAGTCTCTTCTATCAGGTTTACTTCGAAATTAATCATCATAAGCGTTACGCTTCATCCAGTATCATTCAGCTAACAATACTGATTTCTTTTTGGTTGACATCTCTTTTGTTTGGTTACAGGGTTCTTCCATTAGATGATGTTGAAGATCTTACCATGCCTACAATGTACTAGCGAGATTAAGTAAGAATTTGAAGAGGTGTGTGTGTGGTGCATAACTGACGTTTTAGTCTCTTTGATTTCCATGTTTTTTACTTATCAGTTTATCGTTTTTGATCCCGGTTAACTGTAGGTTATATATGTTAATTATCCTAAACCTATTTACAGTGATTTATCAATGATAAATCTTCATCCGAGTGTTATGTTAAGGCTAGCGATGCATGAGATTTATCTAGAGGTGGTGATTGCAGGACCCATGGGAGAACTAAAATGGTATGTGTGGGTTTAAGCGTAACAAGTCGGTTAGCAGAAGAATTCAGGCAAAGAACTCAGGTGTCTGGAGATGACACAAAGGTCTTGATGGAATTGAAGTCTGGTAAGGTGGAAGCAAACTTGATTCCCTAAAGGGAGCATAGGAGGCCGAAACAGATGTTTGAGACATGAAAGAAGAATTGCGGAAGGAGACAAATGGAAACGAAAGTGAAACTGAGCAAAGAGAAATAACATTGGAGAAGGTGAAGCATAAGTGGTGGGAGAGGTTAAGGAGTGCCAGATTTTGTGGTCTGTTTTTTTTTCTTGAGACTTACGTCTCTTTTCAACACGTTTACTCTTAATAAGATTTGGTTTTGGTTTAAAAATGAGTCATATTTCTCATGTCCCTCCAAATATACGGACAAATTCTGTTAGTATTTTATTTTAAACATGTATTTTAATGTGATTTGTCAGAGGGTTCAAACTCATGTGGACTGACCGGTGTTGTATACTGTTCTTTTCGTTATTTAGGAAAAGGTCATTTAAAAAATATTTTGTATATAAGCAAGCTTACATAAATTTCTAGAATTAAACATATAACACCGCATGCAATGTTCTTAACATAAACATTTTAACATTCAAAATAAAATTATATACAGACATAAGAATTGAATATATAAAGATAGATTTTTAATAAATAAATATCAACGCATTTTTTTAATTGTTATGATTTGTCAGTTACAAAAATTTGCAATTCCTTCCAATATCTATTTAAAATAAATATTTTCAAAATATGCTTAAATAAAATCCTCTGTGTTCTTTGTTTTTTTTTTTTTGAAACACAAATAAAATACTCTGTGTTCATACATTACATTATTTACCTTTAAACTAATTCCCTTCTGTTTCATATTATATGATGTTTTACATCAATGAATATTTATTAAGAAATCAACTTTTGAAAAAAGTAGCATTAAATATAATTTAAATATAGTTTTCTAATTAAAATTTAAAATATTAAAATTGTATTTAGTTACACTATTTTTAAATAATGAAAAGTTACTTAGATACCTGAAAACATTGTCTATTATGAAGTAAGAAAAAATACCTAGAACATCATGATTAGCAAATCACCTAAAAATGGAGGCAATAGTAAAAATGTGTCAAAATAGTTTTTATAATTGTTTCTCGATTATCTGAAATAGAACAATCACCAAAGACCTCTCTAACTCAACTGAAAATGATTCATAGCCATTGTGTTAGAAGTCTCCGTTTTGAGTGACTGATTAGATACATGAGGTGATTTTGATATTGAGAAAATTATAAGATTCGCTTCCAAACTTTAGGGTATTCAAGAAAAAAAGGGAAATGAAACAGTCTTAGGTTCTTAGGAAAATTGAACCATAAAGCAATCACACCTTTTTGAATAATATATTTATTTATAAATGTTATTTTTGGTAACAAAACATATATAATATATCATTATAAAAAGAGTTTAACTTTACAGAAAAAATGTTCATTCATAAACAACTAACTAAGGTTGGTTACTTATACAAAAGAATATCCTCCAATTGTTAATAATGATTAGAATCAACCTTCATCTTTATTATTTCAGAATTAATCTAAAATAGCAAATCGTACAACTAATTTTTATGGACATTATTTATAACAAAACCAAACTGAGGTTGAACAACCTAAAATACAAATATTATTTTATTATGAACTATTCACAAGCACTAATTCAAAAGTATACAAATTTAAATACAATAAATTAAATTATCATGTATTATATTTCAAATTATTGAAAAATAAAAATAAAAAATATGCAAAACTAAACTAATTTAAAAAATACTAAAAACATAACTCGCCATTTGAAAAAATCACAATTAAAAATACTTCAAGCTACTTTATTATTATAATATTTTTGATCAAATATTATGTAAAGCTATTTTCAAATATAATATAGATTAAAATGGTAAAATTTATTGTATATAATATAAATAAAATGGTGAAAATTGTTGTATATAATCCGCGCATAGCGCGGAAAAAAGACCTAGTACCTATAAAAACCAAAAAAAAGTAAAGATTATATAAGAAGTCAAAATTAATCTCTTGATTTTGTTTAAGGGCGGCGCCGGGTATATTTTTGTTTTATAATTTTTATAATTTTATTTTTTATATTTTTTAGTGTACTGGTCTAGATTTTAATTGTGTTTCAAAAAAAAAGGTCTAAATTTTAATCTGTTTTGATTATTAATGATTGTATATGGAATAGTTGATCATCAACAAATGAATATTTCATGAAGGTTATATAACCACGTATAAATTTCTTACTAATGAATAATATTATGCCTCTTAATTTTTAAAAGTAGTACACTACGGTTAGTTAAAAAAAAAGAATATTACGGTTACATGAAATTTGTTGTTTAGTGGAAGTGGTTAGTTTAGATGCAGTTATAAAATATGTTGGACCAAACATTATCAATTGGACATGTTGAAGAATTAATAAAATAGATTTTAAACTAATAATTGAAACAAAAATCCTTTTATTCAATTAAAAATATATATAACTCAACATACCAAAAAAACTTGAAATAGTTTAAAATATTATACTTGAAATCACATATCTAATTAAAATGGAAACATAGTAATATTAAATAAATTTCTATTAATTTATCATACAAAAAAATTGTATTAAATAAATTTCTATTAATTTATCATACAAACAAACAAATTTTTTATCAAATATAATAATTTAATGATTTTATAACTGTTTTATCTGTGCATAAGCACAGAATAATCACCTAGTATTTATAAAAATGGTTGTTATCACAAACTAACTTTGAAAAAAAAAACAAAGAAATCAAAATTAATTAAGACAAAACGAGTTTATGATTTGTATATTGATTAAGTGAATGAATAAAATTTAAAATTTTATAAATTTGTATTTATACTAGCCTAAAAACTTGATTTGCTTTCCCCTTTATAAAAATATTTATCGATGAAAAAAAAAATCCCTCATTCTAAAATGCATACAACACAAACTAACTTTGAAAAAAAACAAAGAAATCAAAATTAACTAAGACAAAACGAGATTATGATTTGTATATTGATTATGTGAATGAATAAAATTTACAATCTTTTGAATTCGTATTTATAATAGCCCCTTTATATAAATATTTTTCGCTGAAAAAAATGCCCCCCCCCCCCGGGGCAACAAAAATTTAACACAATTCCAGAATTACCAATGGTCCAAACAGTGAAACCAAAACGACGAGGACAATTCAATGTAATCAGAGGAAAATAAAGAGGAACACAAAGTTGGACCGTATAAATAATGCACTGAAGTCCATTTGACCGAATAAAAACCTTAAGACACGCAAAGCTAGAACAAAGACTAAGGGCAACATTATTGGTAGGACTTAGTTTTAAGTCCTTAGCTTATTTAATTACTTTTTTTT
>OVBX01002150.1:4899-21616 GCA_900406325.1 Erucastrum elatum | reverse complement strand
TATCTGATTTATTATAAATGGAAAAATTATTTTTTGACAAAAATATATGTTCAATATTTATTAAGTATTAAAAATATTCATATTGATTATATATATATTAATATGTGTATTAAATGTCTTTTAGTTCATATAAAACAGTTATTAATATAATATTAATAAATTATTTAAAAAAATCTTTTTATTTCAAATTTATGTTACCCATGTACAAAATTATAATATTTTTTTCAACTTAGTTATTGTAAATAATAAAAATCGATTATTTATTTGTAGCTGAATATTTTTAAATTTAAAAATCTGGAATGATATTTAGGAGTAATCACACATAGAATCTATGTAGTCTATATATTTGGAAAATAATAACGGCAAGATAGATTATTTAGATGAGAATAAAGTATTAATCATGTTTTAGATTTACATGGCAATTCTTTGGTGTCTACTGCGCATCTTCTTCTTTAATTTCAGTTTATCTGCTTTCTGCCCTTGAAGTTTTTTTTTTTTTTTGTCAACATTTTCATTTCATTCAACCTTTAAAGCAAGTACAATGGTTTATGATGAGAGCTAAGTTATTACATATTTCTGATTAGATAATCTAGCTCTTTTTGCTAATTGATTAACATGTTGTACTAAGTTTCTAGGGACATGTTTAAAAGAAAAAACGTTCAGCTTGGCGAGATTGAGAATGTCTTGCACCTCCGTAGAAGCTTCATTACAAGTAGTACCTTTGTTCCCTCGATAAGACTCTAAGCTTCTGAATATCTGAGCACTGTCTCCTAGAATTATCACTTCCTTATAGCGTATCTATGTAAGTGTTGAACAGCTAGCAAAGTTGCCATTGCCTCGGCTTCAAGTGCTGAATTTGTTGGTGCAATTGCCGAGCTTCCTTGCATAATGAGAGTGCCTTGTCGACTGTATAAGGACCACCCTATCCCCGCTGTTTCGTTTACTGACTTCCAGGAAGCGTCTGCAATGCAATAAAGCTTTGATTCTTGCGGAAGGACTTCAATGATGGATTGCGGTTGAAATCTAACTGGAGCTTGTAAGACAGATTCATCATAGTTCATGGCTTCCTTCCACAAATTCATATCCATAATAGCTGTTTTGATGACCTGTACAATATGCTCTCTGTTGTTATCAAATAATAACCTGTTTCGCTTTTTCCATATCCTCCACCCGATGAACCAAGCTAGACTATCTGATAAATCTCTTGTACTATTGTTTATTATATTTTGAACAAATTGCAAGAGATTCATACCAGGTTCTAGTCTGAGGAAAAAGGCAGGGGATGCCAACTGCCATATTTCTCGAGAAATACGACATTCGTACAGCAGATGAGATATTGTTTCCATACCTTCTCCACAGAGCTGACACTCGGGATTAATTCTGCATCCCCTTCTACTTAGATTTTTTTGCAACTGGCAAGCCGTTGTGGAGCACCTTCCACCAAAAAAGTTTAAGTTTAGGTGGTAACTTCAGTGTCCATAATTTCTGTATGATTTGATTTCGCAGTTGCACAAAGGAAGACGGAATGCCCTGGGTTTGCTGTATACTTTCATTGTCTATCGCCCTTTGCATATAGTAGCCAGACTTGACTGTATACGATCCTGTCTTACTGAGTTTCCAATACAGTAAGTCCTGGGCACCTGTAATACTCGGACAAAGGCGCAATATTCTTTGAACATCCTCAGGATGAAATAATTGATGCAGTAGAGGTTGATTCCATGAGAATGTTCCAGAAGAAAACAAGTCCTTAACTCTGAGATTGGGGTGAATGAGCATACCAGGATCTGTTGGCTTGGCTTGTGGACCTCCAAGCAACCAGTTATCCAGCCAGACTCTAATTTGATCTCCATTGCCAATTGCCCACTGCATTCCTCTTTTAAGCAAGGGTTGAGTTTGTACAATGCTTCTCCATGCTAAGCTTGATGTTTGATAAGTATGTGCTTCCATAAAACCCGTTTTCCTGTAGTATTTGGCTTTGTAAACACGAGCAAGCAGAGATGAAGGATGTGTAATTAATCTCCAGGCTTGTTTAGCCAGTAACGCTTTATTAAAAGCCATCATATCTCTAATTCCTAATCCTCCATCCTTCCTGGAAGCCGTAATTTTGTTCCATGCTATCCACTGGATTGAATACTTGTCCTGAAAAGCAGACCACCAAAATTTTCGCATCGCTTTTGTTATCTCTTGAATTAGTGTCTTTGGCAATAGAAAACAGGACATAGTATAAGTTGGTAAAGCCGTGATAACCGCTTTTAGAAGAACCTCCTTTCCAGCAGGTGATAGGAACTTTGAATACCAACTATATAGCTTATTTTTAATTCGCTGAACTATAAATTGGAATACTTCTTTTCTTTTCTTTCCTATCTGTTCAGGAAGCCCCAGATATCGACCAAATCCTCCAACCTTTGTGATACCAAAGATATTTGATATATTTGATTGAACTGTGGAAGGAGTACCTTTGCTAAAAGAGATGGCAGACTTGGCGTAGTTTACTTCCTGTCCCGATGCTTTTTGATAAATGCTGAGAGTATGAGACAGGTTGTGACTTTCTTCTTCTGTTGCTTTGCAGAAAACGAGTGAGTCATCTGCAAAAAGCAAGTGAGAAATAGGAGGACCTCCCTTCGATGCCTTGAAACCATGTAAATTCTGATTCTGGATATGGAGAAATTGGATCACCTTGACGGAGTCCACGACTTGGTTTTATGATTTTTGTGGGTTCTCCGTTTATTAAAACTGAGTATGTAACAGTTGAAATGCACAACATGATCCATCTTCTCCATTGTTGACAGAAGCCCATCTTTTCCATCACTGCATCTATAAATTTCCATTCAACTCTATCAAAAGCCTTGGCAATATCTAACTTTAAAGCCATAAATTTATTGCTAAGGTTTTTGGTATGAAGAGAATGCATTAGCTCATGGGCAATGAGTACATTATCTGTGATGAGTCTTTCCGGAATGAAAGCGGATTGATTCTCAGTGATTATATCATTCAGCCATGGTTTCCACCTTTCAGCTAATATTTTCGATATGGTTTTATAAGCGACATTAGCCAAACTGATCGGCCTGTAGTCCTTAATTGTAACAGGGTTCTCAATCTTTGGTATCAGACATATATAGGTTTGATTAACTTTGGGATCCAATCTATTTTGCTCAAAGAAAAGCTTGATAAAAGAAATGAGACCTGGTTTGATAGCATCCCAATGTTGTCTGTAGAAGCCTGGAGTCATTCCATCAGGACCTGGAGCCTTTTCTGGGTTCATTTTGAAGACAGCATCCCTCACTTCCTTCTCAGTAATTGGAGCAGTGAGAGCTCTGTTCATCTCTTCAGTTACTGTTGCAGGAATACCATTCATCAGATTTTTATCCAATAAACTCCCATTACTTCTGTACAATATACAGAAATAATTTTCTATATGTTTTTTTAATATCTACTGCTTTGGATAGTAACTTCCCTTGATCATCTTGTATGTGGATGATCCTGTTGTAGTGTCTTCTCTGTCTCGTTTTGTTGTGGAAGTATTTGGTATTTTTATCTCCAGGTTGCAGCCATAGTACACGACTTTTTGTTCTCCAAAATTCCTCTTCAAGCCTGTACTGAAGTTGCAATTTAACCTTTAAAGCAGTAAGCAAACTATAATCTATAGTGGGAGAGTCATAGACACATTGTATTTCCTGCTTTAACTGTTGGATGATCTTTCCCGAGTTAGTGTTTTGCTTGCTCCTCCATTGAGACAAAGCTTTTCGGCATTGGCGAATGATTGTATATATATTGCCGTTGGATATGTTGGAACTCTCTTCCCTGCAAACTTGTTCCACCACTTGCTTTAGGCCAGGATAGAGTCTCCACCTGCTGTCATACCTAAACAAAAACGACTTCTTCTGTTTTTTTCCATCAGTATTAAGAAGTAAATGTCTATGGTCTGACCCAATGCATGGAAGAAGAGAGACTGTGGCCATAGGATATATATCTAACCAATTACAGTTCGCTACGGCCCTATCAAGTCTAGACATAATGGAATACTTTGATCTTTTTCCGAACCAAGTGAATCTTCCACCTAGAGTTTTTATATCATGAAGGCCTAACACTGTTAGCAAGCGATTAAATAGAGAACATGAACCAACAGACCTTGGTATACCCCCTTGTTTCTCTTCACTTCTCTTGATATCGTTAAAATCCCTAATTATCATACGAGGCTTATGTTTTAGAAAACCTGCATATTCAGATGCTATTAGCTGAGACCATTGCCTCTGACCATACTTTAAAACAGGATTTCCATATATATAGGACAACCAAAAGTTGTTGGCACCATCTTCTACAGTCATATGAGTACAATACAAGTCAGGGTTCCCCAAAAAAGACAACTTAACCCTGTCGTTCCAAAAAATAGCCATCCCACCACTACTTCCGCTAGCTGGTACTATTTCTACATTCTATATCCTAGATCTTTAGCAAGGTTCTGTACAACATTATTTACATTCTTAGTTTCTACTAGAAGCATTATATCAGGGTTGTGAGATCTCCTGATATCTTTTATATGTGGAATTGTCAAGGGACTTCCTAAACCTTGACAATTCCAGTGTAGGATCTTCATGGCTGAGGTGGTGGTTTGTGGGGAACCACCAAACCCTGATTGTCTTCAAGTTCGGTTTGATCCAACACAATCCTCTTAGGAGCCCTCACGTTATCCTCTTCAGCTTCTTCAACTGCTTTTCTCTTTGTTCCTTGGACGTCCGCTGCATCACCCAGTCCTGGAATGGATAAGTTTGAAGATTCACCCATTACCACCCCAGTACCGGCTGCAGTAATAAAACCCACCGTAGCTTCCATATGAAGTTTATTTTTATAATGGGCTCTATGAACCCAACCCTCTGTACGTTCGGATAACAATGATATTTTCAGCGTTATAAAAAAGGATTTACATGGCAATATAGTTTTAACAATACCGAACTATATGGAAAGATAATAAAGTAATGGCGATGTTTAATAGTTTAACTAAAGAAAAATATATGTTAGAGAAATCATGTTTTGGATTTGTATGACTATGGCAAGATAATAAATATTATTTGTGTATGAGTTATATTTAATTAAAAAAATCTTTAATTAAAAGGAGTGGCATGAAATGGTAAATATTGAGGAAAATTTAGGGTTAAGTACAACATCTATTCAAGTTTATTTAGTTTTTACAAACAACAATAAAGAAAACCAAAATTATCAAACAAAATATTTTACAAATTTATATCAAAATCTATTTAAGTTTATTTAGTTTTTTACTTCTTAATTTTTAATACATCAAAAGTATTGTTTTAACAGAAAATTTTGAAGGTTATATACAAATTGAATAAATATAACCAATAAATAAATTTATAAGAAAAANAGTTTTTTACTTCTTAATTTTTAATACATCAAAAGTATTGTTTTAACAGAAAATTTTGAAGGCTATATACAAATTGAATAAATATAACCAATAAATAAATTTATAAGAAAAATATAAGAAAAATATGAGTAAATAAGAAAAAAATGATAAAATATAAATTATAACTAAATTAAACCAGCATATACCTATGATTTAAAAGGTCAAATAGCTCTTTTGGCCAATATACAATATCTGCTAATGGTGCAACTCTTCTTCCTTCTGTAATCTACTAGTTTACTATATTTTATTATTATTTTAAGTATATCTATAGATAAAACAAGTGACTTGTTAATATATAGAATGAGAATGAAACGATGTGCTAATCCCTTAAGGGTGATTATAAATAATTTTCAGTGATGTATCGGAGTGACTTACTCCCATTCTTGTCAAATAGCTCTTTTGGCCAATATCCAATATCAACTAATGGTGCAACTGTTCTCAGTTCTGTAATCTACTAGTTTACAATATTTTATTGTATACAATAGATAAAACAAGTGACTTGTTAATATAAGAGAATGGGAATGAAACAATGTGCTAATCAAAATTCATTCAATATCAAGGACAGAAAGATATGTACCGGCTATCACATTTGAGGGAGATGAATTTTATTTCATGTGAGCGGTGACTCACTCCAATACATCACTGAAAATTATTTATAACCACCCTTAAGGGATAATAATGATAGTAATAGACCTCATTTCAATCTTATTGAGGTTAATGAAGATGTTTCATTAAATGTTGACATTTTCGGTATGTTTATTGTAAGAGATGAATTACATCCCTCCACAAGGCCCATCAAATAACGAGGCCAGACCCATCGAACCAGGAATCCGCCCAAGCTTAGCAAGTAAGACCGTCGGCTTATCCACCAAGCGCTGCTAGTTGAAGACAAAGGCGGCTAAAAGCCCGTACAAAGGAAGGCCATACTAAGAAGTCACCTCCTAGGCCTTCACAAAGGATTGGCCTTCACAAAGGATGTGTCTACAGGGAGAGGGAGTCTATAAAAGGAGAAGAGACAACAAAAGGAAGGCTATTGACACTTAGACATACATACTGAGCGGCTAGATCTAGGGTTTCCAACCATATCAGATCTTTTTCTGTTTAGTATTTTCCCAGTTTTCTCGTTAGTCTTGTAATCTCCTTTCCAGATCTAATAAAACGTCTTTGTACATGCCACTTCAATTTTATTAAGTCTAGTCGACCAACTCAGTACAAACATTTATGAATCATGTCTATATACTTAAAGTTTTTATTTCTCTTCAAAAATGATGTTTAAGCTTTTACAAACATTTTCTAATTGACATATCATCATAGTTTTAAAAGATTTATTAAATACTCCACATTTTATACTATTATTTTATATCAACCTTTCTAATAAAATATTTATTAACCATAAGCTTAAAATTTAATATTTTATTTTTAGTCCAACAAAAAAATTGACATCAATGCATCAAAAATATAATTTAGTGAACAACAATACATAAGAACTTCAAGAATAAAAATAAAATCATAGAGAAAAAAATTAATATTCATTTATGCTATTGTATTTTATCTTTAATTCAAACAACATCAACAAATAAAAAAGAACTGAAACTCCCATGATTAATTTTCTATTTTGTGATAAAATTCATATTAGCAAAATTAACAAGAGAAATAAATGGTAAAAATAAAACTAAATATTAAATATGTAATAGCTAGAAAATATTATTATATAACAGATTGTAAGAACTAAGTTTGGAGTGTAAAATATAAAACATAATAAAATAAAACTTTAGCAAAACGGCATAATATATTCTGATGAAAAATATAGTCAGGAAATAGTAATTTAGTTAAAATAGATAATATAGTTAATAATACATATATTTCAAGAATAAATAAGAAAATTATAAGAAGAAAGGGAGAAAAATATTTACAGTTATTGTTTTGTTTCAGATTTCATTAAACCCAGACCAACGAAATATATATATATGTGAATTTCATGGATTTTTTTTCCTTCAAATTTTGGTCCTTAAAATAAAAATTCTATATACTGAAATATTGATGGAAATCCACCATTGAAGAATAACTCATAGTCAAACTAAATTTTTCTAAGGTTTGGAAAACAAAAATAATAATATAAACCAAATAAAAAATTAATAAAAATATATGATATAACTTGAAATACATAATATAGATAGATACATAAGTTTTAAGAATATATAAGGAAAATGAGAAGAAAAAAAGATAATTCATATACGATATCATTTTTATACATTTTAACAAAACCATGTTAAATAGAAATGAATTTGACTGTTCTTTTCTTATTAAACACTATACTGAAATTAACCAGACACAGATAAAATCATTACCAAGAAGCAATAGATAATCGAAAAAAAATTCAAAAATATATTAAGAAAATAAATATAATAAGAAATCAAATAAAAGAATAAACTTAAGAAAAAAATTAACAAGTTTGTTTATGATATTAAAAAATATCTAATTTTATTTTATCTAATAAATGTTGAACTCTTTTAAAGTTTACATCATGAAATTGAAAAAAAAAATCATTAAAAATAAACCTTATATTGATTAAAAAATAAAAAGTATGTAGTTGTACTTTGTATGAAAGTCACAACAATATAAAATAATCTTAGAATGAACAGAGTGAACCATAAATAAAAATAAATGACCTAAAAATCAAATATTTACCTAAATGAAAGCACAACATAGCTTCATTAAAACAATCTCAACAATGGTATTATGAATTTTTTTAAATCGCAGCGAGATTGAAGCTGAATATAAAAGTCCAATGACAGAATCTATAACTAAACTCTTCAAAGTTAAAACAATTGTCAAACAAAATACTTAATAATATGATTGTTTCATGCACTTTGTGCCAATTCGTCTGTCTTAATATATGTTACATAGGGTTTATGAAATTACGAAGACTTGAAAATTTCCTTACATATCTGGAACCCATTTAGGTGAACTGGTAAATTAAACAGACACACCTAGGTGAATTGGGAAATTAATCAGACAAATTTGAGTGGTTCAGACACTATTTTCACCAAAATTTCACAGTTCTGCATGAAAGTAATTAGTAGGTTAAGTTAATGATTGAAGTTCGTATGTTAAGTTTGTAATATATTGTAGGTTAATGTGAGATGGATTACCCTATTAAACATTAAACTTTGAATGAAATCGAATAATCTATCCAGTCACTATAATAGTTATTAGACTAATTTCTATGGTTACATTACAACAAATCAGTCAAATAGTCACCAGTTTTCCATAGTTAAAGGGGATAATAATAATTCTGCACAATGCATCATGCGGTGTAGCGCTAAGAATGAAAGCAGTAGCGTCAACATCAATTCTATCTCTAATTGGTTGCCATGTTGTAGCTAACTCGCGATGCATTTGCGAGAGAATTAGTCGTAAGCTGGTACCGACAACATGACAATAAAGTGCTATGTTTCTCTTTAGATATATCTTAGCGAAATATTTGGCATAACTACATAGCTACATATTTTAACAATTACCTTTCTTTAAGTAAGTTGTAGCAAATATAACTATGTATTTGGTTACAAAGATTATGTATCTTGATTCAAATTTGTAACAAATACATTTTTAATATATGTTGTTGCAAAAGAATGTAAACTCTTGCACATTTAGTAACAAATTCAATTTTGATTCAATAAAAGTGAGTTATTTTGTTTTGAATACAAAAGCTATATTTGTGACAAAAAAATAATACAAAAGCTATATAAACTGATGTTAAGAACATTAACTCTCTCGCAAAAAGAAAGCTGAGATTCCCTAAACATTACAGAAATGTTGGAAAATTGTTATAGTAATAAAAACATTGAACCTAGAAATGAAACTAATGACATAAAAAAATTTAAATTAAAACACATAAGATTATGTTTGTTATGTCTTCATTTTCACAGACAAAAGATGTTGAAAGTTATCATGCCATCTTAGATCCCTTCTCATTTGGAGTTAAGAGATGCATATGAAAAAAGATTGGTAGAGGAAACATGCCACTTCAATTGCAGGTAAAAAGTGTTTTGGAAACCCAAATGTATATAATCTTTCCATGAACACATCTTCTATCTCAAGAAGTTCGTTATTATTGTTACTTTATTTTTGTTTTGATTTGTTGTAATGTTAATGACTGTGACTGTATAGAAGAAATAAATGGGAAATAAGATTTAGTTGATAGAGAAAGATTGCAAAAGATATGAGAACAAAGAGTTAGGTAGAATTTATATTTGATTATTACAGATATATTTTTAATTGTTAATATTTAAATGGCATAACATAGTTGAAAGATCAAAGATGAAATGCTGACGTTTTCTTGTATTTAAATGTATCGACATACAAGAAGAAAAAAAGTTTTGTCAAACGGTCAAATTATTATTTAGATAAGAAATATTTTTTAAAACCCATAAAACAATGCAATATTAATGAGGTTCTCCTTATTCTTATCCCAAAATTTTATTTATCTTTTTCAAGTGTAGAAGTTTTAAATCTTTATTGTCTTCACTGTAGACAAAAAGACATTGACTAGTAAGATTTAATTATTTTTTATATTGCTTGCACTTCATATAATATTTGTTCTTATTTACTATATATTTCAAGATTTCATTTTACGATAATTGTATTTCATGGGTTCTCACTCTTTTGTTTCATAATTTTGAAAGCGAAATACCTAAATTTTATTACATTTGTGGTTATTGTTGTTATGTTAATTTCACAGGTAAACATGGATGAAGAAGGAGACAATGCGATTTCTACGGAGGAAGACCCAAATGATCTAAGAAATCCAACGTTCTTAATTGACCAAAACGTGACCGTAAAACTCAAAAAAAAAGAAGAGAAAGACATAGAGGCAGAGGAAAAGGAGGGAAAGGAGAGACTCATGGAGAAAAAATAATAGTTGAAGAAGTCCATCATCAAGAAGCCTACGTAGAACCTCTAAGCAAAATACCAGTACAATTTATTTTAATACTATGTGTAGCCATTTGATGATGGTAGCAAAATTATAAGAGATTGGACAACTTCAGATCTCTTTGCCAATCCAATTGAATAACGTGAAGGTATTTTTAATTGGAATTTCAATTACATTATGATTGATGAATGAAAAGCAAGTCTTGTTTAATGAAAGTTTTTTACTGTATTGTGTTACAAAAATATGGAAAATTAAAAACTGTTATACAATACTGTTTAGAAGTTATATTTCGTCTTCTTAAGCACATATAAAATATATTATAAAATTGGTATGATATAAAAGTGTCTTACTTGCAACAGTGAATTTGATAATATAAGCGAGACATGGCGTAAATCTGCCATCTCGACTCCAAACGTTAAATCACTAGTCAAATGCATGGTTGGTATAAATAATTATGTGATAACTATTGAACAAAGTATAAGAAGTAAATTGTTATAAATTCATATAATATAATACTAAATTGTATTATTTAATATATATTTATATATCAAATATACATAAATATGAAAAAAATAACTGTGCTGATACGCAAATCAAAGCTCTAGTATATATTAAGAAAATTTGCAGCTATGACAGTCATGTAGTGATGAATAATGATGGGTTATGCACATCAGTTGTAAAAATATAATGTATGACAAAACTCAGTATATATATAATGATTTAAAAATTCTATTTATCGTTGGATTCTTGTGGTTAACTTTTACCATGTTTAAACCAAGTTTTCATCGGGAGAAACATCATTTTGAAAAGTAACTCTATCCGACAGTGTCTTGTTTACATGGAAAAACTATGTTTTTCATCGTAGTTCATTTTGCTAGTGAACCAGCATAGACATTTCTGCTCCTTAGAATATAGGTCAAACTCAAGCTCCATAATTATCCTACAAAACAAAATGTTCTTATTTCTTAGGTAAAAAGCAGTCATACTTTTCCAAATGTGCCGGTAGGAAATTCATCATTGGAAATCTTTTTAGGCTCTCTAGATTACGTAGTCCACATTGGGAAATGTCCCAGTTGGAAAGGATAATTGAGAATGCCAATGTTTGTAGTGCTAAGAAACATTTAAAGAGAACATGATTCCTTGTAGGGATAAACATATTATCCATATGATTTCATTGGTTATTCGCTTCTATCAAAAAAATCTGGATATCCGTAAAGTTTTGAGTCAAAGCAAATAACAAAATATGATATCCGTAGAAAACAAAGCAAATCAAAAATATTAAATTTGAGAAATCTGGATACCCGATCCGATATGTATGGTATACATGTAATGTAATTACATATATAAACCATTATATCTATACATATTTATTAATGATATTCTTTAGTTAATATTTTATTTTAAATTATTTTTCAGATGTTTTTGGGTTATTGCATATTCAGATTATTTTTAATGTTGAGAAAATGTTAACATATCATTTCTATTATTTTAAGCTGGTTAATACTGAATTTTTTGGTTTGCTTTATTTTTCTATGAAAGATGTTTGTTTGTTAGTATGATTTTATTACTTTTACTTTATTATGATTTATTATGTAAATTTGGTTTTTAAATTATAATGTTATATATTATTAATTTTTATTTTTATTTAATATAATTAACGGATTGATTCGAGACTTCGAGTAGTCTGCAAAAGTTTCAAATATCACTGTTTAGATATTTGTTTGGGATGAAACAGATTACGGACACTACAAATATTCTGAATATCCACTCCATGCTAAGACAATTAATTCCATACAACGTTTTTAGGCGTGAATGCATCAAGACGCAACACCAGTTATACATTGATTTAGCTATAAAATGATAAATTCAAAGTTCAAGTAATTAAATTTCCTAAAAACAGCCCAAAGAATCACAAATGATGTATATGAAAAATGCCCATAATTCAGACATCTGAAAGATGTGTAAATTTTCTAGTATACTTTTGTGGTTTATACACAACAAACTCCATAGAAAAAATCTTCTATTCTGAATCTCCTTCTGGATCACGCTGACTTGAATCCTGAGAATCCGACTGATGGTTTATAATCCGAGGGACAAAGAGCTTTGAGATACCATTTAAAGCTGCTTGTACCTCCTCACTGTCCCTTGGACTTCTCCAAACCGAAGCATGAGAGCTTGAACCAGAGTACTCGCTTGCAGCAACCTGCGTCTTCTTAGAAGTAGCAAGAACCTTCTCCAAATCCAACTGTGTCAATGGCCTAGGCGTCTGAAACAATACAACCAACTCAGAAACATCCGTACCCAGAAACCGGTAAACATTGAACATTTGTAATACTTACCGAAACTTGTCTGCCCTTTCTCTCCTCCTCTAGGATCTCTCTGATTGGGAAGTAAGCTGCCTTTTTGCAGAGTTCAAAGATATCTGAACCGGTATAGTCTTCACACAACCCAGCTATACGATCATAGTCAACACCCGGTTCGACCCTCTCCCCTTTCAAAACAACTTCCAGTATCTGAGCTCTCTCCTTGCGGTCAGGCATACCGATCTCAAACGCTTGAGGAAACCTTCTCAGTATAGCTTCATCAAGCTCAGAAGGTCTGTTCGTTGCAGCAAGAACCATCACCCTCGCGTTCTCTACAACACAAACAACATAATCTTTAAACCGCACTTACTTAAAACAAGACACATTAAAGACAAGAAGTTCAAACTCACGGTCTGTAGTAAACCCATCCCACAGAGCCATAAACTCGGTCTTCATATTCGCCATCGCTTCATTATCCGTCGCACGTCGCTGTCCAAGAAAACTATCCACCTCGTCTATAAAAATAATCGCAGGTTGGAGTTTCTCCGCCAAGCTAAACACAGCAGCCACTATGGAAACAGAGCAATTCATATCATTAGTTAAATATGTAGTAATATAACGAAATGCAGCAAGGGGGGACCTACCAAGCTTCTGTGCATCACCGAACCACTTGCTCATCAGATTAGAAACCTTCACATTGATGAAAACAGCTCCGGACTCTTTGGCAATAGCCTTGGCGAGCATGGTCTTCCCAGTACCAGGAGGACCATAGAGCAAAACACCCTTTTGAGGTCCAAGCAGCTTCCCATAAGCAAAAAGCTCAGGTCTTTTCAACGGCAAGATCACAAGCTCGTACAAAGCCTGCTTGATTGATTCCAAACCTCCAATAGAATCAAACTCCACGTCAATGTTTTGTGGGTTTATTACATCACAAGCTATTACATCCTGTTAATGTTTACAACACAACAAAAGATCGAAACTTTTAAATAATCCCTAAGAACAATGGTTTCGATTTAAATTAATTCGAATACGGATTCAGACAGTTATTACCTCGTATTGATTGGTCTGGATAAGGGGACGACCAAGACGCTTGGCAAGCTCCCTCTTATGCTTGAGGGCCTTTTGGGCAGAGTCGCGATTGGGGTCAAAGTGACGGGCGCAGACGTATAGAGACAAGCTGGTGAATGCAGCGCCTGCGACGTAGAGAATCAATTGCTCTAAGAAACTTGTGTCCCTCTTTGCCGAAGATCTCCTCATAACTTAGTTTATCAAACGCAAAACCTTCGTGAAAAGGAGGATTTGGGGATTAGATCGACAAAAGAAACCCTAATTCTTGAAGGGCGTGCGTGTGTGGGGGGAGGTCGAGGAGATTGGGCGACGGAAGAAGAATGAAGCCTTTTACCGAAGCAACATCGAACATCCCCTGGTGGCATTGTCGTAATATTGTCGTTATCGTTAATAATAATTTATCGAGCTGGCCCATTAGATTGCTTGTGGTATTCAAATGGGCCTGAAAATTCAAAGCCTTCGAAATGGGCGTATACAAATTCTGAAATTTAAGTTGAATATTATATGGCGTCCAATGGATTGACCGGTAGATCATTATCATTAGCATGCTCTTTTATATCAAATTAACAATTATTAGGAAAACATTTGGAATAGCATTTATAAAAAATAAATTATCTAGGCTAACACTAATTTGTTTATCACAAGAATAACACACAAGGAAAAAAAATACCAAAATGTTTTAACTAATTCAAACCTTACGGTTTTGAGTTAAGAGGGAGTTTTGGGATTACAGTTAAATATTTTTAAATTAAAAAATAAATACTAAAAATTTGAAAATAAAATATGAAAAATAGTTTCAAAAATTATTTCGAATTATAAAAACAAAATTTGAAATAATAAATATTTTTTCTTTCCAAAAAGAAAATTATGATAAAATTTGAATCTGAAAATATAAAATCTAAAACTATAATTTTTTTTTAGTTTTTTATCTTTTATATGTCTAGGGTATAAAAAAAAATTTCCCTCTTAAATGAAACATTTTGGTCATATTCTTCCTTGTATGCTATTTTGTGACAAAAATATAGAAAATGTCTATCTAGAAAAATTGCCCTTTATAAAATGCAAATGCTATTTTTCCACGGTTTCGTACAGATTTTTATATGAATCATGCGTTGCTTTACCACTCACTTTATAAAATAGATTTATAAGAACATAAAATTTTAAAGAGGAAATTGGGAAAATAGGCTATATTGAGAATAGTTTTGTCTATATAAACCTTTTTATTATTTTTTAAATATTGGACACAATTAACTTTATATTAATAAAAATAATCGAAGACTATATGTAACTCAGGAAAACATATAAAAACCTATATAATTATGTCAATTTTAAACATGTTTAACAAAACAAAAAATAAATTTAAAATAGTATTTACTGATCTACGTTTTTAGAATATATATTATAACCATTTTTACAAAGATATAAAGTGTATCCTATTTTTTTCCCGTTTTAAAGAGGTTATTATATATAATGTAATATTTTTCTATGATATCCAAATAATAGAACATCAATCTATGTTCAAACCATACTGCTTTGATATTCATAACATACAATATATATTGTAGGTTTTGTATTGCATTTTAGAAAAAAAAATGAAAAACGTTAATTTATATTCTATCTTGTACCCTACCATTTGTATTAGATAAAATAACCAGTTATTACGTGTATGTTATGTTTTAATGGGGTTACTAGATTCTGACCCGCCCTTAAAAGGGCGGGTATATTTTTTGTTTTAATATTTTTAAGAAATTTAATTTTTTATTTGTATTTTTTACCTATATTTGTTTTTTTTCTTTGTATAATATTTTTTTCTTAAATGATTAATAAGATATTTTATATTTTTTGAAAAAACTTAATTTTTCTATTTGTCTTATTTTTAATTACGTTTGTGATTATTATTAATTTAATTTAATATAATTTTTAACTTTACTAAATATATCAAATTGCATAACTATACGATTAAAATATTCATATGCTTTTTAAAAATTAATTCAAAACTTTATACCTAACTTTTTTAAAAAATATTTTTTCTTAGTTGTTACCTAGCATAATTAGACAAGAATATTCGTACTCAAAAATTCAACTCGAAAATTAAAGTCTCATAATCTATTAGATGTGGTCTATATACTCGAACGGCTTTTAAAGTANTGTTACCTAGCATAATTAGACAAGAATATTCGTACTCAAAAATTCAACTCGAAAATTAAAGTTTCATAATCTATTAGATGTGGTCTATATACTCGAACGGCTTTTAAAGTATATATATATTTATACATCACATACCAGTTCAACTGGGTTTTCAAAATTTTTGTTGTTGATATTCATTATATGTATATATATTTATATGTATGGGTATTTGAAAATATGATCAATTTTTAAAAAATTCTTTAGTTTTTATTATTATGTAGCCTTTAAAGAAATATGTTTTTTTTTTTTTGATAACCCAGAGGTTCTCTACTTCATGGATCATTCCCTNTGATCAATTTTTAAAAAATTCTTTAGTTTTTATTATTATGTAGCCTTTAAAGAAATATGTTTTTTTTTTTTGATAACCCAGAGGTTCTCTACTTCGTGGATCATTCCCCCGGATCTGGTTAGGCAGCGGTCCACTTCATTCCGGGAGGGCAATTCCCTGAATCAAAGCCCAATGCCGCATTGTTGGTGATATGGATGGGCAGTTTGCCACTGCCTGGCGTCGAACCCGTGAACATGATAATTGGCTTCCAGGGTCCGTCTACAGAAAAATGTATTTCAAATGTAAATTATAAATATGAACAGAAATAATATAAATGNCCGCATTGTTGGTGATATGGATGGGCAGTTTGCCACTGCCTGGCGTCGAACCCGTGAACATGGTAATTGGCTTCCAGGGTCCCGTCTAAGGAAAAATGTATTTCAAATGTAAATTATAAATATGAACAGAAATAATATAAATCACCAAAATTATTTATGTAAAGTTATTTTATAAATGCTATAGAAATTATAGCAAGTGTCCAT
>OVBX01002149.1:0-21616 GCA_900406325.1 Erucastrum elatum | reverse complement strand
GCAAAAACATGGATCCGCCGGATACAAATCCGGATCCGAATACCTTAAAATACCCCGGATACCCGATCCGTTCCAGCCCTAATACTAGTGCAACTAGTCAGATAAATTAATCATAATCTGGTTACAGAGAAATTAAGCTGAGAGAATCTTAATGAACGAGCATAAAACTAGGAGAATCGGAGCAACACGGAACTTGATTAGTTTGTCGTTGTCACAAAAATGTCTTGACTTTGGGGGATAAGGTTGGCTTCAGTCGTTATTACATAAACCGAAAGTCCGAACCACATTTCTTACTAACAAGAGATATAAAAATGAACAAAAAACAATTACAATTATTGGCATATAATTTGATTAAAAATACATTATACCCCACTAGTTAATGACTTTTGTTTTCTTTTTCTTTGTTTCTTTCTTCTTATATATACACAGATTTTAAACGTTTGACTCATAATAGAGCAAACAATCCTTATCTTTTTGTCCTTCCTAGGAAGGTAACACGAAGTTTCCTAAAAATCATTAATATTTATTTCCTAAAAAATAAGAGAAAATAAAAATATAAGTGAATTAAAATTTAAAAAATGGTAAAATCTTCTAGAAACCCATGAATTTGAGCCAGTGAAAACCAGTTTTCGCCACCTTCTCTGCTTCCTTCGAACAAGATTCCGACGATCCACTCCTGACCAATCCTCCGTTCTCTTTCCGACCACACATGAAGAAGTTCCTTGACCCCAGCGAGATCAGCTTCTGTTCTCTTCCTATACCTGAAAACGAGTTTCAGCAGAAACTCAGTATCTCAATTTGGTCGCAAACGATTTGTAAAGAAGAAAACGTAGAGAGAGTACATACTTTCGAGGCTGAACTGTGAGTAATGGAGATCAAACCGGGCCGGTTCAGACTCCGGTAAGAAAGGTCGGCGAGCTTCCTTCACGTAAAGACGAATCGCGGCGTCGATCAAATCGTCCACGGTGGATTCCGGCGAAATGATGATCTGCAGAGCTCCCAGACTCCCTTGAACCGTCACGTTGAGAAGCAGTTTCGTCAGACGCGGCGGTTTAGATGAAGTAACCGGTTCGACGACGGTTCGACCGCTGGAGAATAATTCAGGTAAAGTCTTCGGTCTTCGAAGCTCTCCTGGATTCGGATGAGGCATCGTTCCTCTGCCGTGAAACGACATCGCTTTCTCCTGTAGCTTTCCTCGGCGATGATTCTTCTCGGTTTCTTTCCGGTTAGCGTTTTTGGAGTTTACCGGCATGTTTAAAATCTTTCTCGCCGGAATCTAACAAAGCCAGGAGTGGCGGAGGTTCTTGTATTGGCGCCGGTCGAAGGAAGCTAGCATAACCAGAGTGGCCCAACTGTAAATAGTGAAGGGCAAAAAGGATGAAGTTTGTTGTGAGAAAATTTGAGAATTGTAGGCGAGAGTATTTATAGTGGATTGTAGATAATGAAACGGTGTGAGAAATGGCTTGGTTGTTTCTGAGAGGAGTGAGGGAACCGGGAACCGGCTACTATAGGTGAACTGCATCTCCAGTTATTTGTGCTGGTTTCGGTACTAGGTCCAGGTTCAACCGGTGGCTCTTAATTATCTACGGTCACAGGAACCAAATTCGACTATGTTTGGTTGGGTTTGGCCCTCCTTTACTGTGTTTTAATTTTTTGAGATCAATATATTTATTCATGAGTGAACATATTTTATTGTTCGGTAATCATTAATCAAATTCGTTTATGTGATATAAATTAATTATGGGAAAGTCCTTCCCTTTCGGTGAGGGTTAATTATGTATTCATGCACATGGTTTTACTTAAGTTAATCGAGAGTCAAAACTATTTTGGTTTATCAAATCAAGACACGTTTTTCCTTTGTTAAATTTTTTTTTTAAATGTGTTCAGAGCATGTTGAAACAACTTTTATTTAAATGTTTATAAATGAAAGCATGTTGGGAAGGAAACATATTATATAATAAATGTATGTGTTTTTACTGCATTTTAGCTCTTCCCTTTTGTAAAGCAAATAAGTTTTGTAAAATATACGGTATAATATATTGTCCACAATTTATAAAGTTGGTCGAGCGCTCCGATTGTTAACCACCAGCGGTAAGTTGTTTCCGAGTTTTTTTCGTCTTATGCAAAAATGCCAAGAAGATAGAAAAAAATGTGGGAAAATCACATAAAAAACCTTTAAAGTAGTACTTAATGACACTTATTTAACAAGCATATTAAACTTTTAATTTGGCTTTTGTGTCATAATAAACCTTCAATTTAGCTTAATTTTTCATTATGTCAACATTGTAACCTGTTAATCTATAATAGTAGGTGACATACTTTTTTAATTTTATTTAATTAAAAATGTAATTAACAATAAATAAATATAAGAAAATAAATAAAAAAATTGAAAATTATAAAATTACAGAAAAATCTAAAAATCAATTTAATAAAAATCAAATATTTTCTTAAAATTTTGAAAGTCTTTTTTAAAGGAAAGTTGCAAAAAAAGGATTTTTTTTTAAAAAAACATCATATAAATGGTATAAGATATTCTCACAAATAAATAAATAATTTTAAAAATTATCACCATCATCTTGAATATTTTTCGTCATATCATCATTTAGTTATATCGATAATGACATTAGTGTCAAAAATCAATATTATTTGTATGTCAGAAATTATCACCGTTCGAAAGATATCAAAATTAAAAGTTTAAGAGCTTACAAAATGTTATTATTAATGATGATATGATGAAAAAAGTTACTTTTAATTTTGGTATATCCTAACTATTTTTTAAAATAGTATTTTAGAGCCTTTTATTTTTTAAAATTCATATTTTCACAGAATTGCATTGAAAAAAATAAAAGTAAAAGCATTTGTAAATTCTTAACCAAATATTTTGATTTTTTTTTAAATAAGATTTTGAATTTTTCTGTATATCTAATTTTTGTTTATGTTTATTATCGTTATGTATTGTTAATTATATTTGTTAAGTAAATGAATTTTTTTTTATAAACAACATGTCACCTACAATTACATGTTACCAAGTCACAATTTTGACTGGATGGAAAAGTAAACCAAGTTAAAAATTTATTATGATACAAAAGTCAAATTAAAAGTTTAATATGCTAGTTAAATAAGTTCAAGATTTTTTTTTTTGATGAAATGTTAAATTTATTGATCATCAAAGAAAGTTAAGTACAAGGAAAAAAAAAACTCAACAACTAAAGAATCAAAAAAACCTACGTATTGTGTATCCGAGTTCCAAACCATCTGCTCATGAGGCCTTGAATTCTTGGTTTCTCATAATACCTTGTAGAGGTGATCTGATTCCTGATAGTTTTATCAATTATGCGTGCTAGCTGACTAACTCCTCTCGTTGCTTGCTGGTGCCTCCTATCATTCCTCTCTCTCCAAACATAGTACACAGACACTTGAAAAGCTAACCTCAAAAGAATAGAGGAAAGATAATTTTGTGCGATTTTCAAGGTTTAAAGTGCTAGTGAATACCACTTTGAAGGCTTTTTATGCGATTTTCCCGAAAAAATGTGGATTTCTTAAAGGAGTTAGTTCTTTTTGTGTTTGAGTTTTATTCTCCTTAGATGATGGGTATTCTTTTAATGGAAATGTTGATTTTGATATTTAAAAGTTATGGATCAATAACCCATAATTATTACAAACATAAAAATTTAAAATATTTAAAATTATAGGATGAAAATATAAAAGATACCCCACATTCTAAAATGTTATATAAGCAATCATAAACTGTGTTATACTGATGCACTGTTTTTTTTTGAAAGAAATATTGATGCACTGTTATAGATTTAACAGATGAGCATCTTCCATTTTTAATCCATCTGAAGTTAGGACGAACATTCGATCCATTCGATCCATTTACATGGATACAAAAGTGGATACGTAGAAGCGGAAGCGTATGGAAGCGCAGAAGCGAGATTTTTTCAAAAAATTAGAAAGCGGATATGTGTTGGAAGCGTGTGTTCATACATAAATATATATTATAAAATCTAGAGCTAAACGTTAAATGATTATATTTAAAATAAATCATTTATTCATTTATAATAATTTTGAAATGATTTCATATTAAAACTATGAAAATACACATAAACTAAGTTTAAAATAATTTATTATATTAATTATTTTTAGTACTTCATAAATAATTGACAAAATATATTTAAATATTTGCTATATTTTTAATAAAAACCTTAATACATAAATATACTTTATAGTATTAGTTTTAATATTTGTATATTTTTATTCTCTACTATTTGATTTTAGAATTTATATGAATTAAAAACTATAAATTTAGATTTTTATTAGTTTATACAATTGTATCTTAAAAATTGGAAGCGTGATTCCAAAACGGAATCGTAAGCTTCCAATAAGGTTTTAAAAAGAATATTTTGAAAACATATTGGAAGCAAGATTCCACAAGCTTCCACGAGATTCCGATTTCAATTCCGAAGCGGGAAGCGAACGTCCGATGAAACTTCCATGCAACCTAGATTATAAATATTTTTGGAAAATTAAAGCTGTAGACATATTATAATCGCTTGTATGAATTTTTCTAGCCGAACAGATAAAGTAAGAGATAAAACAGAATTTGGATATCAATCTTGAGTAAGGAAACAAGATCAAAATACTAATACGTTATAGGTTTGATCCTGAAACTAAGTCACAGTACTACTAGATATACAATTCGATATGAATTTATGTTTTCGTTCAATTTAAATATCTAAAAAGACTATTTATAAAATGAATCTTATCTTTTCGAAAATTAGTTTAGCTCATTCCATAAATCTAAAACATCCAAAGTTAATAAAAAAAAATGGCAGACAAGTCAGTCCCACTTAACCAAGTTGAAGATGTAATTGCAAAAAAATAAATAAACACAAGAAAATGAAATTAGGTTTAAGTGTAACATATAAATAAATAAACACGTGGCAGGTACAGAAAGTTAGGATGGGTCCAAGCGGGCGACATAACTGAAAGATGCCTGAGACGTGACCAATATCACCTTGTGAACTGTGGAGCTATCCATAAATCATAATCCATCATCTGCCTCCCCAAGTTGCATTGCGATTTGTCCCTAATAATTGCATACTAGCGACAACGTTAGGACGAGTCTATTTTAATTAACTACTTATTCAAAGAACGAAAAAAATGTAAAACAAACTTGACTTATTGACGAAAATTATAATTATTTGCAGTTTTTGATAAAGTACATTTGTTTGAATACCATTATTAATTTTCATGTACAATTATTTGAAGTCACGTGGGCATAAAATTTGCCTCAAGGCAAAATTTTAAATGACCAAATTATGTGAGGTTTAACGAAATTTAACTAATTTAAACTAATAAAAATAGGAGTGGACCTAATATTAATGTGTTTTCTGGTAGGTTTACGAGCTCCTTAATGCTTCACGTGGCCTAATTATATTATCTTATGATCACTTATTTAATCCATACAGAGAATTGCAGACGAGGACGGCCATTGTTTTCTGTTTAAGTTTCATAGATAGAATATGAAATTGCAACAAAAATTATAATAAACTAAAAGTAGATCGAATCTTGTCTCTGAAAGATATTAGAACTATAACATTATTTGTTAGCAGTACATGCAATGGCTTTCTATGAAAATGGCAACATATATTTTTTGTGTGTGGTAGATTCTTTCTGCAGGTTTCGGAATAAGTATGGCTATCAGCCAATTATTTACAACTCTGCATACATAGCTTGAATGGCAATTGAAGAAAGACTATAAAAAATATGTAGTTCTAATAATAATAAAAGTTCGAAGTTATAAAGTTGCTAGGTTTCCACCTCAATTTGCCATTGAGTTCTGATGCTCTGCTACAACAACGTTTTTTCTTTTGTTATCTTTTCAAAAGAAAATCATTTTGATTTTTTTGTCTGTTTATTTGAGATGTTGCCTCCCCTAGATGATATTGCAAAAAAAAAAAATAATGGACATCATATTTTATGGCTTGATTTTCATTTTCTTTATATTAAAGTTTTCATTTAAATATTTTATGCGGTGGTGCCTAATAAAGAAATATAAATTGATATGAGACGCAACATAGTTCCCTAATAACTTTTCAAAGACGGCAACGAAAGTATTTTTTAACACGAGACGTAGGACCCTAAAAAACCAAAATATTTTATAAGAAAACTCTTTTCTTTTAAAATGACATTTTCGGATCTGTTAAAAAGAATCCTAATCCTACTAAGGCATTAAGGAATAACAAACAAACAATAAATTCTTTGATCTTGATTACTAGCTTGGACTACAGGGGGTAACCGGGAGACTGATTAAAGTAGATTTTTAGGATTTTAAAAGTGTTCATTAAATTTTATAATTATTTGGATTATTGTGTGTATTCTTACAGTAAAACCTCTATAAATTAATAACGTTAGGACTTTGAAATTTTATTAATTTATAGAGATATTAATTTACAAAAGTTTCATTATTTAGATTTTTTTTATTTTCAAAATTATTTACTTTTTTTTTTAAAAAAAAGACTATTTTATTTTGCCGTATGTACATTATTTAAATTTTAGATATTGAACTTTCATATTGTTTCTTATCTTATTTTGTGTGTATTTTTATGTTTCATAAAATTGTTAAGTTGTTTTCGGTATAATTTTACTAAATATTGTCAAAATATATTGAAATGTTAAGAAAAATAAAAGAATTTCCACTGTGAATATAAAACCAAAAATATAATATTTAACTTGTACTTATATAAAAATTGTATATAGATAGATTATTAATTTATGATTTTAAGGAGACTATATATTTATAATAGAAGTTTTGAAAATGTTATTATCTTATTATTTTATCGATTTGTATTATATTTAACACCGGTCCAACTTAGAACCGACAAAAATTATTAATTTATAGAGATTATTAATTTATTGAGTATTAATTTATAGAGATTATTAATTTATTGAGTATTAATTTATAGAGATTCTATTGTATTTATATTTTCTATATATTTTTGGAAGGGTACATAATTTCCGGATATACATTAACTCTTCTCTGTAACTATTTTCTGTAAAAATATTTGTGATTTTTAAGTTTCCAAGATTAGTTTCCTCTCGTCATTTTACAGTTTTGTAAGAATGTTTATTTCGTTTTAATAAAAAGTATAATGATAAAATATAATTATTAATATGGTACGATGAAGTTATCTGAATACTTCTTAATTATATTATGTTTGTATAAGAATATTGTATAAGAATATTTGATTATTTTAATTTCTTCAATCATGAAAATATTATTATATATTGATATAATCAATGCATAAAATATAACAATTTCTTTTTGAGAAATGTAATTGGCATTGGAATTAGAACAAATATTCGTAACTGAATTTCTCTATGCAGAACAGCCTTGGACAGACATATAGACTGCAACATGCAGCAGACTGATCCACACAACACAATCTGTAAAAATAATAAATTCACTTATAAGTTGCACTACTTAGACGAGCATTGATCAGATTAGCATCTCTAGGCAAAACCAGTCAAGCCTGAATCTAATTTCAAATTATTGAATCATTGATCAAAGCAATTACAACCCGGAAAGTAGCCTCACAACCTATCGTAAGCACTCAGAAGAATGAGATCTCCGGCCAGCTCTCACTACAAATTCTGTATTAGAGAATCTCCTCAAGACTTGTGGTCTCTTACCTAACTCTCGAGTTTTATATGCATATACCACGAAGGAGAACAATCAGTAGTTTTTAAAGCTTCAGCATCCTCTAAAGAGCGAACCCATCAATCAGTTGGAGTCTTTCTCTTTTTATACAAGCTCAGCCTCCATATCAGCATTATGACTTATTCCTTTGACCAGCTCGACCCAACGTATCAAAACCAGGTATGCATTATGGAGAAGAATGAAAAAGACCAAACAAGACAAGCACAATATGCTATAGTAACAGGAGTCGCGACCTCTAATCATGCGACATTGCTCAAGGGACTCGACGGAAAAAGATGATGGGAGCCTCATCATGATAAGGGCGACAAAGCTAAGTTGATGAATATGTTATATGGATATGCAGCGTATCTAATTTCTTAAAGAAAAGAGAACAAAACTCTATTTTTCTAAATTTATAGTTTTTAATTCAAATGGAGCCTCATCAGCCTCTATTTCCCAGCTTCACTATAGCCCTGTTCTTTTGGCACACGCAGTGGCAGCGTCCGCGTTAAAGAAAATACAAACAAGAAAAAAAAATTTAAGTCCAGTTTCGTTATACAGCTTCCGCCGGCGACTGCCGCAGCTGATCTTTTCCGTGCTTTCATCGTCGCTGTAATTATCAGCGTCTTCAACTCCGCCTTAATGTGTCGTTTGCGTCAATTATTAGTATCCTTCAACTCTCTGTTTTCACCCGCTGCTGACGTGTTAATTTTTAATCCTTTTATATTTTTGTGACGCATGCCGCTGAAGCTGCGTGTACCAAAAGAACAGGGCCTATAACGTAAGTTGGAAAGACCTAAAGCTGTAAACATTGCCTACATGAAGCAGAGAAGAGCAGCAACCATCACTTGAGGTATTGATGCGATAAACCCTCCTACTTTACCTGAGGATATATATATTAAAATTACTTCAGATCACTTTAATGATCAATCATACAGTTAAATAAGCAGTGAACACTTACTCACCGACAAGGGATAATATAACTAAAAGACATGCGCCTAACTCAACGACTCTGCGGCTTCCCATTTTAGCCACAGCGATTGTGTGAACGTTTTCGGTTAAGGTGGTTGAACCAGTACCTGTACCCCATAAACCGGCTAGGACACTTGTGAGACCTTCAAGGCCTATAGCCCGACTTACAATACCAGGATTTGGAGGCATTGACGCTACTAACAGAGAAGAAGCATGGTACGAACCAACCTGAAAACATAAAACCTGATTAGCAAAGTGATATACACTTGACTTCAAAATGGTTGATAAACAAAAAAAAATCACACTAACCGAATCTACTGAAGCAATTATAGAGACCACACACATAACAATAGACATTTTCCAGGTGAATATCGGCACACCCCATTGCAATGGGTAAGGAAACCTAAACCAAGGGGAGGAACTCAGTGCCTGAGAAGTATCAACCCGACAGTACTTCATTCTGGTCCTGTATTTTCTGCAGTAGCTCGATACAACGTTTGAGATGGGAACGTTTGGGTCACAACCTTTGTAAGTGTAAGCTCCTGCTTCGGTTAAAAGGAACGCAGCGCCCCAAGTGATTGCAAGACTCAATGGAACTTATCAGTAAGAAGTTAAGGCCTCGGTCAGAACTAGGAAGTAGAGTTGGGACATGTCGAGATGATTACCACATGACCATACCGCATAGATAAGGAAAACCCTATGGCTTAAAACTGAGATTTTCCGGAGATACTGCAGCAAAAAAAGTGTACAAAGTATCAAACCAGTGTTAACAAGAGCCTGATGTGATATGATACGGTTTACAGTAATTTAATGAACTTACAAGAGCAAAGATGACCACAAGTAGTATCTGAACTACACCGATCTCAAGACATTTACCAACAAGCGGGAAACCATAGCTGTAAAAAGAAAGTCCAACCGCAGCTATCGTCGGAGCAACAACTACTGGATTGATCAACCTATAATTAGAAGAAAGGTCAAAAGATATTACGTTACAAGAAAATACAGTTGGGACAAAGGCAGAAATGTATACCTCAAAATCAGGGACAGTAAGCCACTGTATCCAATGAATGCTTAAAAGGCTGAACCAACTATGATTGCACCTTGCAGCTCTCTCATGATATGCTTGAAGTTCTACAATATCAACCAAAACACAATACTTTACGTCAAAAACTATTGTTCAAGACAAATCTTAGTTGATTCCACACCAAAAAAGAATGACCTCAAGCCGGAACAAACCTTAGAAAAAGAACTGATTACTAAATGTAGTAAAGGTTGTTTTTCGTGTTCTTGCCTAGTGCACAAGTTTTTCTGATAACGTCTTAACTTTGTTGGGAGGCTGGTCCGCATGGATTTAGTTTGCAACTCCTTCCCAAAAGGCCTTTTACTATTAGAGTTGGGCATCTATTTATATATTAGACACTCATTGTCTAATTCTCCAATGTGGAACTTAGATTGACATCTCTCATTTTCCCCCTCAAGTTAAGGACTACACACTTTGAAGGGTCTCCCAGGATCTCAAGCTAAGGACTACACACCTTTCCACAAAGGATCTCTCAAGATCTCTTGATTTAGATTATGCCACATACCTTTTCTTCCATGAAGGGTCTCATTCCTACTCGAAGGGTATTTTTGTCTTCTTGCAGAATTCTGTTGAGAACCGCTCTGATACCAATTGTTGGGATTGAGAAATCCCATGTCCAACTCTTTATCATCTGATTATTACGATATTGTCCACTTTGGGCCTAAGAAACTGGTCCGCATGAATTTAGTTTGAGACTTCTTCCCAATAAGTCTCGTACTATTAGAGTTAGACATCTTTTTATATATTAGAAACTCCATATCTAATTCTCTTTAGATTGACATCTCTCAAACTTAAACATATGTATATCAAAAAGAGGATTTGTGTTCTTACTTACATTATTTCCATTCAGACCTTGAAACTCTGGGAAGTTTATGCTGGCCAAAGTCGGAGCGAGAAAAACAAAAGAAGGGCCTTGAATCAAAGGAAGCCTCGATCCAAAGGAAGTATGCAACAACGTAGTGATTCCACATACAAAGAGAACAGTCGAGACCACATTTGCAATGTCCTCCTACAAAATGGAAATTAAATAAAACTAAACAATGCAAACAAGATTGATCAAAAGTAGAGAAACACAAGACTTACATGGGAACCTCCCATATCAGGAACAATAACAAGTGGAACAAGAATCAGCGAACCTAACATAGAGAGGTAATGCTGCAAACCATAGAACCCAATTGGAACTGGTGGAAACACACAGAGACACAGATCAATAAAACATAATTAAAAATTAAAAATAACAGATAAAAGTAAGAATGTATTATTGACTCATGTTGTGACATGGAATCTATATAAATATACCAATGATGAGAAGAGAATCTTAAACAAATGATTACTTGAGATAATAAATAATATGTCACTGACCAAGTCCAGGAGTATCTCTGAGTCCATACTTGATATGCGAATTTCTAGCCGCCGCCACCACCAAATCATTATTAAATTCATAAATTCATCAAATCTATAAATCAGAATATTAAATAGAAATACATGTTTTTTTATAACTTATAGAAATACATGTTTATCGAAAGATATTTTCCCTTTGTAGTATAGATATATTATTGGTACATTCATATAAATGCAAACTCAAGAGTCTTCGGAGAGTTCTGTTGCGGTAGCAAAGAAAAGATGTTCCAGGGATTCCCTAGAATAGATGACCCAAAACACGCCGGCAAACTATCACCGGCAAAACCCTCGCTTGTACAGGCTTTACTTCAAGGGAATGGTTAGTGCGGAGGACTCGTTAGCCGGATTAGGGGTTGCAATTTGTGGAGAGAAAGATGATATCTTGTTTCAGATGAAGACACCAATCTTTGGTTCCTACGTTACAGAATTGGAAGCTGAGCTTAGGGCACTGAAGCGAGGACTAACCGAAGCCGTGGGGTTGGGGATAAATCATATCTCAATTTACTGCGATTATCAACCTATTTACAGATTAGTAAGTATTCCTTGTCTCGCACGTCTTTTCTTTTTCTTCTTGTCATATGACTCATGCAGTTGTAATACATGAAACTAGAATCAGTTTTCCAAGGCTAATATTCCTGATTCACTGAGGTTAGTGATAATATTAGATTGATGACATTACTATTGGTTGCATTACTAGTTTATGAATTGTAATATTAATTAGATTTTATTTGTGTAGATTATGGGAAGATCCGTGCTAGAGGAAAATATGTCTGGCATGCTACTGAATGAAGTGCAGCACATCAGAGGAAAATTTGCATCGAGCTTTCCTATTTTTGTGGCACCATGTAGTATCAGATATGCTTATAAACTAGCTAGAGAAACAATAGTTTCTGAAACAAGGATACAAGTGGACACTCAGAGAACGAGTTGCGTTATATGTTTAGATGAAGATACCAATGCTGATCAGATGTTTTCTGTTGATAAATGTGGTCATTGGTTTTGTTCCGAGTGTGTGAAACGTCATATAGAAGTAAAGCTACTGGAGCAAGGTTTTGTGAGCTGTCCTCATCGTCGCTGCAAGTCTAAGTTGACTTTTGGACGCTGTGCTTATCTTTTAACTCCTAAACTAAAAGCCATGTGGGAACAAAGGATTAAAGAGGATTCGGTTCCTGTAACGGAGAGAATTTATTGCCCAAAGCCTAGGTGTTCTGCTTTAATGTCGAAAACGGAGATCTCGAAATCTACTAAAGAAGCTGGAGTTAGGAGATGCTGTGTTGAATGCGGTGAACCCTTTTGCACTAACTGTAAAGTTCCGTGGCATAGTAATATGTTGTGCGACCATTACAAGAGGTTGCATCCAAATCCTACGGAAAAAGAAGGAAAGCTAAAGGCTCTAGCAGACGAGGAAATGTGGCGTCAATGCGGAAAATGTCAACACATGATTGAACTTTCTCAAGGCTGCATCCGTGTAAAGTGCAGGTATCACCTCTATATAATCATACTTCCCTTAATATTTGTTTAATGTTTAAAATCTGATTAAGCATTATTGTATTCGTTAGATGTGGTCATGAATTTTGCTACCAGTGTGGAGCCGAGGCTGGAGGTTGCCCTCATGGACATGGCCCTCACCTAACTCCGCGGCGACGAATGCGGCAATGCATTTTGTTCTGGGCTGTCCTTTTTGGTATCACTATTTTTGATATTTGGCAATGTTCTAAAATTGGTAGACACTAGACTTTATAGAGAATAGAAGATTAATTACTAATCAGACTATTCGGGGTCTAAGCCAGCACTAGAAAACTATTAATAATTTATTTTAAATTTTTACATATTTATTTGATATATTTTGGTTTTTAAGTGTAATTTTAAAATTATTGTAATACTTATCAAAATTAGATATTTAAAATAATAGAAACTAGAAAAACTTGTAATAACATTGATTAGTTTAACATATCTAGACTAAAAGAATGATAAATCATTTCTCCGGAGAGAATGTGAATAGTTTTGATGGCCTCGTGATGTGATAATTTAAGTGTAGTGGATTCAAATTCAAGTCTTGTAGGATCTATGGAACGTCATGTATGCTACGACCGGACTACAAACACATAGTTATATATTTAAACTAATTTAGATAGATTTAAATAGATTTTAACCGATTTAATACAGTTTAAATTTATTTAAATCATATAAATAAAATTTTAAGAAACTTGTTTTGGATAGCAACGAGTTGCCGTTGGACGTTTAAGCGTCGATTAAACCGATTTTTAGAACCTTAAAAGCATGTACTTTGAGGTTTCTGCCCTTGGAATTCTAAAAAGACCATATATATATATACAAGTATATATTGCATATGTGTATTCCATATATATATAAATATATATTGTATATGTGTATATTGGACATGCTCTTAGATAGTATCTAGAATAAAATAGATATTGCTTCTAAACAAGATTAAGATGCATATAATTTTTTTTCTGTGAATCTGTGATACTACTTTTTTGGTTTGTATTAATAAAATATATTCCCTCTCTTTCATTCGCTGATTATTGATTCTATCTCATGATAGAATTATAAATTAGTCTATGCTATTATTTGACTAGTGATATTTTGCAAGGTTTCATTTAAAAAAATAAAATAATTAAAGTTTATAATACTTTTAGTGAATGGTATAATTTAAAATTATTTATTTGATTAGATAATGATATTAGTTTGATAAAATAACAATTACAAAGTAATATAGCAAAAATTATCAAAAAAGTAAAAATCTACTTTTAAAATAAATAAGATATTTTAAAAATAAAAATGTATATTAAAAATTATCAAAAATTTCGATATTACAACACAAACTAGAAACAAATCTACAAATCCTTGTGAAGAACAATCATAAGCTTGTCATAACAATCTCTGTCCACAAGCTTTTTCTCTCTCAACTCCCCCAACAATCTCCTCGCTTCATCGTACTTCCCTATCCTACAACTCTCCGCAACAAGCGTTCTATACGTAATCAAATCAACCACACGCCCACACTCAACCATCTCCCACAAACAACTCACCGCATCATCAACCTCACCGCCAAGCGCAAGAGCACTAACAAGAGAGTTATAAGACTTCCCGTTAGGAACAAAACCTTTCCCTTTCATCTCACCAAGCAGCTCTCTAGCATTAATAGTCCTACCCTGAGCACACAGCCCGTGTATCAGATAATCATAAGTAAACGAATTAGGCTGGCAATTATAAACCACACTCATCTGATGAAATATCCTAAGCGCGTCATTGACGTGGAGCGAAAGGACATAGCCTTTAACCAAACAGTTGAGAGCGAACACGTCAGGCTCGATACCACTATCCACCATCTGTCTGAACAAAGACCGTATCGTCTCCATATACATATGGCTCGTGTAAGAGTTGTTGTTACCTTGACCTAGCAATGCTTTGAAGAGGATATGATACGTTCTGATCGTCGGTCTACACTCCAGGTTCTTGCTACTCGCCATGTGTCTGAATATATTCACGGCGCGTATCAGCTTCCCGGCTCTGGTGAAATAGTACAAGATGGAGTTGTAAAGGTTCTCGCTGCCGACGTGGCGGACGGAGAGGACCTGGTTGACGACGTCGTCCATCTCTTTGTACATTTTGGCGGCTCCGAGCTTGCGGATGGCGATGTGGTAAGTGCAGTTCTCGTGGCTGAATCTGGGCTGCTGCGAGGCCCAGTTGAAGAGGTGGAAACAGACTAGTGGGTCTTCTTGGAGGGTGATGGCGTCGGCGAGCTCTTCGGGGGTGAATCTTGGTGGGAGTTTCGAAATGGTTTCTTGAAACTTGGATTGGTTGAGAATGGGTTTTGGGTTGTTTCTTTTGCTGATTCTTCTTCTGAGTGAACGCGTAGGGAGTGTCGTTGAGTAGAACAAGCATCGGTTTGGTAATAAACTAACTTGAGAAGAGATGCGTGTAGAATCAAACACGGTGGAAGCAATGAGAGTGTGGAGACTTCTGGGTTCGTATCAAAGATTGAAACTTTGCTTTAAAATTAAGATTAAACCCAGCAAACATATACATTTCAAAGAATCCGAAAATTTACCTCGGAATGGAAGATTCGATTCCGGTCTGGAGAAGAGAAGTGGAAATAGGGTTTGTAAAGGGGGTTTCGGGTGAGATCAAGCTTCGAGCAGTAGTGATTCTGAAGATGGAGCGCATAAACGCAGACCTAGCTGCAGCCATTTTGTTCTTAGCTACTGCAAAAGAATCCCAAAACCACTGTAATAGAAGAACGGTTCGGTTCAATTCAGTGAAATTTTAAATACTATACCCGGTTCAATCATTTAACCGGTAGTTGATTTGGATTATTCGTCTTTTTTTTCTTTTTTTTCAGTCATGAAGAAACTACGTCGTTTAACTAAACCTGAGATTAGGCAGTGTTCATCGTTCTCGATTCTGACTGCTTCTCTCTCTCAATCAGCGACTTAATTCGTATTCTCACCGGCGAAACTCTCATCGTCTGCTTGCTTTGAGATTTATCGAATAGACTTGTTTTCGGCAGAAGAAATAGATGGGTCGACAAAAAGAGATTCCACCAGCGGTTAGGGTTTATACAGTCTGCGATGAATCAAGGTATTACCCCCAAACTTACAGTAATCGATATTTTGTATCTTTCAAAGTTTGAACCTTTTTTGTTTTTGTTGGTTGTTTTTTTTTAGATACTTGGTAGTACGAAACGTGCCGGCTTTAGGGTGTGGTGACGATGTCATGAGACTGTTTGCTACTTACGGAGAGGTTGAAGAGTGAGTAACTAACTAACTGCTCTCTTTTTTTTTGATGCTCCGCATTGTTGTTACTGATATTTTTTGTTTTGATTTGGGGTTTGAGTTAGATGTAAACCAATGGATGCAGAAGACTGTGACGAGTTTACTGATGTCTACTGGATCAAGTTCCGTCTCATCTCTAATTCCAGGTTTCGCTTCCCTGTTCCTCTTTGGCTTTTTGTTTTATAACAAACTTCAATAAAAAAAAAGCAATTGCCAAGAAGAAATTTATATTATTAGTCTCAACACTGTCTTTTGGCTTAGTTGGACTGATTCTAGATACTCATGATTCGATTCAGCTGCCTAAGTATAGGTTCTTTGGTGGATGTCAGTTCCATAGGCTTGTATGTCTTAACTTGCTTTGTTACTACTTTTGATTCCAAGGGGGAGATTGTTTTTTTAATTTTTAAGGTATGTTTGTGGTTGCTAGATTTGCGAAGAGGAAGTTGGATGAATCAGTCTTCTTGGGAAATCGGCTCCAGATTTCATATGCTCCTGAGTTCGAGAGCCTCAGTGACACCAAGGATAAGTTGGAAACAAGGAGGAAAGAAGTACTTTCGAGAACAAACCGTAAGTTCTTTTATCATTTGGATACAAGTTGGAACTAAAAAACATTTATCATTTGGATACAAGTATATGTATGTGTTTTGGGTTGGAAATGCTTGATGGGAGCACGAATATAATGTGTTAAGATAATTCACAATTCTGAAAGTTTCATCTTGTGAGCAGCCCAGAAGACCCAAAGCGCCTCCCAGATTACAAAATCATCTGGACCGGTTTCGACCCAGATGGATAATTTCTCCACACAAAGGTAAGAAAGATGGTATACTTGGCAGTTTCTTTGTATTAATAAACACATCAAATTAGTGCATGAGATATTATTGACTCTTCCTCTTCTTCTGTTTTTGGTCTTTTAGGAGTTTGCAAAGCGAGGTGGATTACCAATTCCATAGAAGAAACGCCCCTATTAATCGAGTTTCATCTGACCAGGTCTGTGTTTTGACATTCTGCTCTTTTGAACAATATCGACATTTGTGTCATTGAACCTTTGAAGATATGTCTAAAGGCTTGTTGGTTTCATTATTAACAAAGAGAAGTGGTAAACTGGGGATTGTGTAGGAGTATTTTGCGTCATCTTCAATGAATCAAACTGTTAAAACTGTGAGGGAGAAACTCAACAAGGTAAACGAATCTTCCCCAAGTTTGTATTTATAAGTGAACTTATTAGACACTCTCCTTGACTAAAACATTTCCTCGTTTGGCTTGCTGACATATTTTGTAAAGATTGAAGAAAGTGGTAAGCAGAAGAGGTCAGAAGCAAGCGGTCAGAATCTTCAAACAGAACCTGACTTGAAGAGAACCAGAGTCGATAACCGAAGAAGAATCTAAAACTGATCTAGAGAATTCAGAATGCTGCTTAGCTAATTCTGTTTAACCTTGTCTTAATTGTCTTCTTGTAGTTGTGAATATCGGAATAACTTCCATTTTCTTAAATTCAATTTTCAGACTTTCAGTTGCTGCAATAGTAATTTCTGGCGTAATGACTAAAATCTCCTCTGCATCCATCACAAACCATAATTATTAAAATTAATTAACTTATTAGAAAAGAAAAATCTAAACTTTTATAACTTGTTCAAGATTAATTAACTAGTGTCCAAAGCAAAGATAAACCATATAAATGTCTCGAACGAATTTGTAATTAAAATATTCCGGTTTAACCGAACCGGAAATCCAACCACAAATGAGGGTTTACCGATACTTGCCGAAGAAGAAGAGAAAATGGCTGCGACGAGCATCGCTTCTAGGTCGTCGACGTCTCTAGGCTCCATCTTACGAACCGCTTCAAGAAGAAGCTTGATCTCACCTAGACCGAGAATCTCCTCCGTCCCCAAACCAAACTCCTCCTCCCCATCGTCGCCTCTTCGTCAGACTCGAATCGAAGCTTCTTCTCTTCCCAGGTTTAACAATTCGCTGAGAATTTTAGTTACCATTTTTGATGTAAATATTGTAATAATAAAGTTTTTGGACTTTGAAATCTGAAAAAAGGTTTCTGCGGAGAGAACTGAGCACACATCAACCGTTTCACAGCGTCGTTGCTGCCGCTTGCCTCGTTTCTAAACTCCCTTCTGACCTCTCTTCTTATGAAGGTTAGTTAACTACTCAATACCTCATTTCGATTCCATTAGTTGTGTTTGGATTGGTCTTAGCTGTGTTGGGGTGTCTGAGCTTCAGATCAAATCGCTTTAGTTGTGTTTTTCTTGACAAAAATGCCAACATTTGGCTTGTGTTGAATGTGTGTCTGAGATTCTTTTAGGATGTGATTTATATTTCAGAAATGGCCTTTTACGGCTTCTAACAGCTTTGCATCTTTTCATGACAGGTAGATTTGCTAACTATGTCAGTCCCATCTAAGAGGCACCACCTGAAGTAGTAGATGGATGGCTTTTTCCGCTTCGGTTGATGTTTTCAAGAAAATTCAGCTTCTTTAGTTAGATTAAAAAATTATATTGACAATATAATTGCAATCTCGCAGTTTAGATGGAACTCTCAAATACATTTTTTGGCAGATGTTATTACTTCCATTTAGTTATCAGTCCAAATGGGGGATTCAAAACCGTTGTTATTGTCAGGAATGTATGATGACCTCTCCCGGATACTACTTACTCTTTTCAAATTTAGAAAAATAAGACTGTTTGCACGGGTGAGATTTTTTCCCATTTTTATATGCCTTGGCCTTGTTTTTGAGTCGAGTGAAGAATGTGTTAAGATTTCATATATCATGAGATATGTGTTCTTGTAATTTCCAACAAATCTAGTATAGAAACTGTGTGAATTGTCGCACTTCTTGAAAGAAACCCATATGGACAGTGGACACAATGAAGTTTTGTATGCTTGTTCTTTTTATCTCTTGAGATTTTGTTTCTTGTCTGTCCATGAGAGCTCCTTATGTTCTTGGCATAATCTCTCTTCAAGTTGATGTACGTTGAATCAAATCTCAAGTAGAAAATTTTGCAGATGCTTAGTTGGGAGAGACTTGAAACCAGCCATCAACCACAGAAAACGTTTTTAAAGACATGAAAGTGGTTATGTCCGTATGAGTTTGTTTCAGAAAGTTGCATAATATATACAATGATGAGTTCTTGCAGGCGCTAGTTTTTTGTTATGAGTCTTCCACAAAATTAATATCCAAAGTTTCCGTTTGGGACCCAGTGTGATGCCAAGACAAGAAGAACGGTCTTTTAGAATGGTCATTGTTTTGCTTTGTGCTCCCATGTGGTCTCACTAAAGCACTTAGTTCGTTCCATGCATAAGAACGAAAAAATCGACTTATATTTGTTTAAAACATATCAATCTAACGTTACTCGGTATCATAGGTTTACTACTTCTTGCCAAAAAAAACAGATGTTTTCTTATTTTTTCTTTATAAAGGAAAAATGCTTATTGATTACCTATTGGAGTGATGTGATGGAATGAACAAGTTAATTGCACATACGAGAGTTTTTAATCAATACGATGGTCCGTTGTGGGGACGCTCAACCGTAAAACCTCATCGCAAGTGGAATATGGGACCTTTCAATCCCAAGACTTGTATATTTGTAGGGTTTGCTCTGGATGTTCCCAATTCATACCACAATCACCATTGTCTAAATGTTCCTATCCATTTGAGTCTTCTCTTAGCTGCCTATATGTTTAGATCCATTTGCAGATTCATTTACTCTTGCAGTGTCCATTTTCCTCTAGCTACCTAAATGTCCCTATCTATTTGCCGACTTATTTTACCGCAACTCTTATAGTCCCTGATTATGGTCTAGTGGTGAGTGGAAGTAATTGATTTTGTTGTACTTAAGATTCAACTGTTAGGAAGGGATATCTTATGCAATTTCATAACATTATCAACCTTCTTGTCATTGATTAACGATAATGTATAACTTTCAGCACTAGATTTCGAGGTTACCAGAGAACATAAAGCTTTGAGTATTCGAAGTTACGAATTGGAATCAGTTGAGATAGTCAAGGTAACTTTTGTTTATGTGACATTTTTGAATACTAACAATCTAACATCAACCAGTAAAACCACTTACATATTTTGGTCACAAAAATATATTTTTTAAAGTTCTGTCTCGCCGATTTCTAAACTTAAGTTTTCAACTTGTGAAAGTATCTCCATCATAACCCCATATCATCATCTAACTGGCTTTTAGTAATTGATATTGACATTTGGCATTGTCAAAAGATATCATTATCTGATATATTATCATTACAAGGCAACCTTTGTTCATCGCCTTTCACACCACCAAAGCTTCTTTATCGTTTAATTTAAAAAGATATTATGACTTTGTTACTTTTGTTGTCAGACAATATAAACCTAAATTAAATTTCATTTAGAAAAAATAATTAATTGTCGTTCCAAACAGTTATAATTTTCTCTCTTTTGATTGTCGTTGTAGCTCAGTAAAATTTATATTTGAAAATAAGTATCATTTGATAATTTCAACGCAAGAGTTATTAATATTATTTTCCAAGGTAGTTTTCTATTGGTTAAAATATAAATATGTATATAGGTAATTACATTTTTATTTTAGAAATATGTATATTAAATATTTTTAAAATTATTATTCATAAAAAAGACAACTAAAATAAAATGGAATGAATATAAATATAATTTAACCGCTCTGCCAATTTGAAAGCATGCATAACCATGCCAAATAAGTAACCACTTATAGGTGGGCTAGTGGTAGGACGGATTTCAGGTTGAGAGTTAGATTCCCAATACTCCCGGGTTCGAATCCCGCAGCTGCAAACTCCTTTAAATGGTCACACGGATATGAGTTCATTGCTTAGGACTCATTTGAATACCCAGAAGAGAATCTATCCGTGAGTTGCACCTCTCACCCGGGAGTTAGGCTTGGTTCCATTAGTGGCCTGGATTTAACTTTTTTTAGCAAAAAAAAAAAAAGCATGCATAAGCTCAATTACTTGAAATTTATATTGACGTTTTAGATAAATAATTTGATAGGTGAATTGACAAGACCGCGAGCTTGGTCTTTGTTTGAAAATCAGTCATCTGAGCTTTTGGATTCTTTAGCTCTGTTTTCTGATTTTTTTTTCTTTTGAAACACAACTTCATTAAAGGCTGTTAGCCAATGTNTTTGGGGGGGGGGGGGGCAATAATGGGTAGCTCAACAGACAAGACCTGTTTAGCCAGACCATCAGCCTCAGTGTTTTTTTTCCTAGGAATCCATACAAAAGAAACAAGTTCAAAAGAGCTAGCTAGATCAAATATATCTGCTGCAACACCATACAGTTCAGAGTTTGTAACTTTGCCATTCAGAATTTGGATAAGCTTTGCTGATTAAAATCGATACTTTGTGAGGAAGAGAATCCTTTGCTAATTGCAATCGTATGTCTTTATGTTGCAATGTGAACTCCAATTTGGCTACAATTTGTTTTGGTTAGTGTAATGTCTGTTTTATCCGTTTCTTTTGTGACTGCGTGTCCGTTTCTTTTGTTTAATGAAATTTAGATAATTTAAGAAAAACATCTTGATTTAATATTATGTTAGTAAAAATTCTCAGGCTACCCAAAAAAGCAGTCGGAGAATAGACGGGAAAAGTGCCTATTCCAACCTGAACTATTTGGATCGTGCCAAATACAACCCGAACT